>CAXITT010000701.1:342978-377337 GCA_964033795.1 Lymnaea stagnalis | reverse complement strand
CACTTGTCATATGTTCTGTTGTCTTTTTGTAAGTTGTCGTTGTTTTACTTGTCATATGTTCAGTTGTCTTTTTGTAAGTTGTCGTTGTTTCACTTGCCATATGTTCTGTTGTCTTTTTGTAAGTTGTCGTTGTTTTAATTTGTGTGCGCTTTGTTCACTTGGTTCCAGATTATTTATTATTTGACATCCAAGTTTTGACAACTTTCTTTAATTACTTTTGTATGATTCCATATTATAGAAAAATGTGTTTGAAATTTAATAAAGATATATTTTTTTTGAGGAAGATATGTATCTCATAAAATTACTATTCAAGGGAAATAAGTATGATATTTTTTAACTGAAAAAAAATATATTCTATTAAGGTATTGTACAAAGCATGATTTATTTTTATTTCTTTAAATTGGTTTATCTTTATTAAATAAGTTATATAAATGATAAAACATTGGTCTAAAATGGAATATTATATTTTTATAGTTTGTGTATGTTAGCTATAGAAGGCAAGAAAGGTTATATCTTAAAATAAATAAATGCATTTCTCATCAATCTTCACCATTTTAGGCGTCTAATGAGTAGATTAAACACAAGAGCGAAATACGCTTGTTTACGCTTGCCTTCGATCCTTACTTGTAGGGAATAATCGTCAATAATACAAACCCCTCTCTCATCACTGCTAACAACAAGTTCACACATCTCACTGTCATCTGCACCCAATATCCTTTTACAAATAAATTATAAACCAGGTGTCAATAAACTTTTGAAATCATTTTGTTTATGTTAATATATTCTACCCTGCAGCAATTATAAAAGTCACTAACCAATACTTGTAAGTGAAATGGTTCAATTTTGCAAGCTAGCGGAAGTCTATTTATTTCAACCAAACATGAAAATAACTGAAATTAAAAACGTATTCATTTTTCATTAGGAATATTTAACTACCTATAATATGCAACACCTCAAAAGTAAGCAATTCAAAGACATTTTTAGAAAAAACAACATATTTTTCATTAGGAATATTTAACTACCTATAATATGCAACACCTCAAAAGTAAGCAATTCAAAGACATTTTTAGAAAAAACAACATATTTTTCATTAGGAATATTTAACTACCTATAATATGCAACACCTCAAAAGTAAGCAATTCAAAGACATTTTTAGAAAAAACAACATATTTTTCATTAGGAATATTTAACTACCTATAATATGCAACACCTCAAAAGTAAGCAATTCAAAGACATTTTTAGAAAAAACAACATATTTTTCATTAGGAATATTTAACTACCTATAATATGCAACACCTCAAAAGTAAGCAATTCAAAGACATTTTTAGAAAAAACAACATATTTTTCATTAGGAATATTTAACTACCTATAATATGCAACACCTCAAAAGTAAGCAATTCAAAGACATTTTTAGAAAAAACAACATATTTTTCATTAGGAATATTTAACTACCTATAATATGCAACACCTCAAAAGTAAGCAATTCAAAGACATTTTTAGAAAAAACAACATATTTTTCATTAGGAATATTTAACTACCTATAATATGCAACACCTCAAAAGTAAGCAATTCAAAGACATTTTTAGAAAAAACAACATATTTTTCATTAGGAATATTTAACTACCTATAATATGCAACACCTCAAAAGTAAGCAATTCAAAGACATTTTTAGAAAAAACAACATATTTTTCATTAGGAATATTTAACTACCTATAATATGCAACACCTCAAAAGTAAGCAATTCAAAGACATTTTTAGAAAAAACAACATATTTTTCATTAGGAATATTTAACTACCTTTAATATGCAACACCTCAAAAGTAAGCAATTCAAAGACATTTTTAGAAAAAACAACATATTTTTCATTAGGAATATTTAACTACCTTTAATATGCAACACCTCAAAAGTAAGCAATTCAAAGACATTTTTAGAAAAAACAACATATTTTTCATTATTTTATATTAGAATGCACTATATTACATCAAATTTTTTTTGTTGAACATGTTTTTAAATGTATTATTGATAACATCCGAGTCAAAACTCTAGTGTGAAATCTTGTTTAACCGTAACTGGTAGTGCCCTGTTTATATCTCGTGAATAAATCATGTATAGAAGTAAAGTAACTAGAAGTGCACTGCTCAATCTTGAGGTCAAAAAAAAAAGGCTACAGTGATTGAAAACGTGCTACTCTTGATGTGTGTACTTGTCCCCTAGTGCCTATATGAACTCTCTTACCTTCTAATGGCCTTTTATATTCATCTCTTGCTAATGGCATATATTGTCATTCATTACTATTAATTGTGTACACTTGTGGGCATATGAAGGCCTTGATTATGGCTACAAGGAAATTAATTCCCAAGTCAGGGCCAGGGAAGAAGTTACATTTTGTTTCAACCGTTTTGCTCGTTATACACAAGAGACATCAAACATAAAGAAAAACACCTGATATAGAAGCCATATTTAGAAGACGCAATGGATCAAAAAATTAAAATAACGTCTATTGTACTCTAAAGATTGACTGACACATCCTCCCACATCTGTCTAAAACCCTGTTTTAAGTTTATTCTGTCACAGTAGATATGCGTTTAACATCTGTCAGAAGATATGAGATCAACATTGGTAAACCCCCTGGATATTGGTAGTGTTTTTTCAAGGTGGGGGGAATGCAAGAAGCTCTAATCAGAACGTTTGTTTACTGAAGAAATTCTGGGGCTATATTCAGGATAGTAGTTGTATTCAAGAAAGCCTATGCATGCATATAATTGAAATTCAAAACAATATATTAAAAAATAACGGCCTTATAGTATCTTTCAAACTGTATTATCTCAAGGAATGACGGGAAGCGAGGGCTCTGGGTCACTTTTGACTAACTTTAAAGCTATTTACCATAGAACCATAAAGCTACAAATCACTTTCAGTTTTTCAAACTTAGTGTTTCGGTCGAAGGCTGTCTCGTGTATGTCTAGCTCTATCTTGTGTCTGTCGAACTCTGTCTTGTGTCTGTCGAAGTATATCTTGCATCTGTTGAGAACTGTCATTTAAGTCTAGTGCTAAGGAGAAGATTGAACAAAACGTATCAAATTTTTGCAGTTTCAAAAGATGACCCCCCTCAAACTGTAAATGTGTTAGCGAATTCTGTCAGATTCATGAGGACAGACTGAAAATGTTTGATTCACACTCGTGGATATCTGGCAAACTGTTCTATAACATTACATTTAGTTTACATTGGGTTAGATCCATGAAGTTCTAAGATTGTTTAAATTGGGTTTGGCAAATGAAGTTCTACTTGTGTTTACATCAGGTTAGACGAATGAAGTTTTAAGTGCGTTTAAATTGTGTTAGTCCAATATACATCGAATCGTGATTGAGCTTATTTGCACCCATAAATTAAAAAAAACACAACAAAAAAAAGTTAGCAATGTATCCATGTAAATGTGATTAAGTTGAAATCATTTAAAGACTGACATTATTTGTTGAAGTCATGCATGTGCTACTGTGTGTTTAACAACCGCTACTTCTTTTGTATCAAAATGTCTTGAGGAGTAACTAATAGTTTAAAAACCATTACTCCTGTCAGTGTCAAATTGTCTTACAATATTTAATAGTCAGATCTTGTATACAATTCACAAATACATGAAGATCTGCGATGCTCATTTCAGTGATGGTAGCTACACAATTATTATTATTATTTTTTTTTTTTTTGGTGTTAAATCATCTCTCAATTTAGTTGTATCAATAATTGATGTTTGTGTATGAGTAAATTCAGAGGAGATACAATCGTTCGTTTCAATCAAACAAATTTAAATATTTCTGAATGTAAATGTACTAATTATTGATGTTTGTGTGTGGATGAATGCGGAGAAGATGCAATGTTACTTTTCAATCAAACACACTTTTTTTTTTTTTAAATCTCAATTTCTGTCATAATTATTTTCGTTAAAAGATCCCTTGCATATGGATTGATCGCTTCACCATTAAACACAATTTTAAAAAAAAACAAGATTGATACAATTTCTGCTTGTGTTAAAACAAAAGCCAAAAGTTAGTTTGTAATGTTAGATGTCTATCAAGTCGTTATATATTGCAATCAATTTGCGTCACATTCTTTAAAAAATTTAACCAAGTATAGTGGCTATATCCTATTCTAAAGAGCAATATTTAATATGAGAGTTGCTATATCCTATTAAAAATGCAATATTTTGTATGAGAGTGGCTAATTACTATTCTAAAGGGCAATATTTTGTATAGAAGTTTTGACAGAGATGGAAGAAGAGGATGGAGAGCAAATTTTGAAGGTGATCGAAAAGACCATTGATTACCTTGCTGATGGGAAGACACCAGGAATTGGCGGCGTTCTAGTAGAATTCCTCAAACATGGAAACAATATTTTTAATTTCACCCTTACTTGAGTTCCTCTATATCTTTTGGGAAGCATGTCATATTCACCAGGACATGAGAGAAGCCAACATCGTAACATTGCATAAAAATGAAGGTGACCGTAGTGATTACTATAGCAACTTAGGAATTTCTCTCCTTGGCTTTGATTGAAAGACTTTGCCCGTGATACCCTTAAACAATTGCAGATTCTGGAGAACAGCATCTTGCAAGACTCATAGTGTGGCTTCCGGAGTGGGCGCTCAATAATAGACATGCTATTCTCTTTACGCCAAATGCAAGAGAACTGTCGTGAACAGTATATGCCATTTTATGTTGCTTTCATAGACCTGAAAAAAAGGCATTTCACTTGGCAAAGTCAGAGAGGACTTTTTGGTATCTTGCACGGTATAAGTTGTCCCCAACGACTGCACACAATGATACAGTCATTTTACAATAACATGCACAAAACAATAACTGTCAGTGGTGATATCTCCCAGGCATTCCCAGTCAGCAGCGGAGTAAAACAGGGTTGTGTACTGGAACCAACTAACGACTGCACACAATGATACAGTCATTTTACAATAACATGCACAAAACAATAACTGTCAGTGGTGATATCTCCCAGGCATTCCCAGTCAGCAGCGGAGTAAAACAGGGTTGTGTACTGGAACCAACACTTTTTCCATTTTCTTCCAGACGCTCCTTCAATATATCTTACTATAGCACACACTAATTAGCTATAAATTACACTCATTATTAAGTAAATATGTTATTGCAGTAAATGATGTATTTTTTTTAAAATCGTAAAATTCATGTATTGCATTTTTCATTGTAAATGATTTTCTTGAACATAATTGAAAATTCTTTGTTAAATCATTATTGCAAAAATTTAAAAAAAACAAGCAACGAATTAAATTTCATAAATTTAATACCAATATGAAAATCTTAATTACATTATACTTTTCTTTTCTGTTATATACATTCATTTTTTATTTTTCAGTATCTATGAGTTGGTGTTTTTTTAAAGCATGAAATACATTTGGTTTATCAAGGGAAACAATTGCGCTCGGTTTTTTTTTTTTTTAAAGTTTTAATACATAAAATCGAGTATCATGCTAGAGATGCACATTTTTTTTTTCAAAATAAAAGTGTAATTTGTAAAAATATCAGAAGGAATAATAAAACATTTAGACCTGAAAAAAAATTACTTCCATAAAATATGTATTTTTTACGAAACTGCAAAGTTTTAATTTTAAGTCAAATTCATATAATAAAAAATATATTTATTCATCGCTTGCATCCTTTTTTAATTTATGTTCTGCCAATTTTTTTCCTTAAAAGTGGTACTGCACTGGAAATCGATCTCAACCATATGGGATTGCAATGAAAATCTAGGACGCCTAGAATGATCAACTAAAACAAAGAAAGCCCCCTCCCCCCAACCTCTCAACAAATACTTCTGAACCGTATGTCACATTTGTATAATTTTTAAGTAGCTGGAACCCGACATGCGTTGCATTGAGACTCAAAGAAAGAAATTGTGTTAAAGTTCAATTACCTTTTTGAAATAATTTTTATCAAGACAATAGTTTTACTCTTGTGCATACACAGATAAATTAGAAGGTTTGTCTATGTTAGAGCAGGCAGAATGCAGAAGTACATATGAGAAGCATGGATTTTCAAAATTTAGTCTACGCACTTTTAGTGATTGATCCACACATGCATTAGATCTGTTTGAAATTATATTTATATAACTCATATACGAAAAAAAATATTTAGGGCCCGAGCCGCAAGAAGAATATTGTAAAATAATTGTACCAATTTAGAAACCTTTGCAGACATGCGCATAACGACTCAACACTGTTTTTTGTTTTTCTGTGATCGGATGAATCGTATAGGAACACATATGCGGTTATATTTCTAAAGTCTAGCTCACTTAAAAAATATATTTAAAAATACAAATTTAGGAACCTCGGCACTAAACGGAATATGTAAAACGGTTGAACTAATTTTAAAATTTACTTATTACGTCACACACAAACTGAAATTTCCTTCCTTCGTATTTGCTTCAATTTCTTAAACCGTAGCAATAGTTCTGTTGGAAATAATATTTATATAGTTCACATAAGAAAAAAAGGCGGAACTCTGTGGGATATTACAGCCCTAGAAGCTCTGCTACATCGCAATAAAATTGTCAGTTGATTACCCACACAATTGTTAGCCCAAACAGTTGATAACCCGCACAATTGTTAGTCCACACAGGTGATAACCCACACAACTGTTAGCCCACACAGTTTATAACCCACACAATTGTTAGCCCACATAGATGATTACCCACACAATTGTTAGCCCACACAGTTTATAACCCACACAATTGTTAGCCCACTCATTTATTAACCCACGCAGTTGTTAGCCCACACAGTTGATAACCCACACAATTGTTAGCCCACACGGTTTATAACCCACACAATTGTTAGCCCACATAGGTGATAACCACACAATTGTTAGACCACACAGTTGATAACCCACACAATTTTTAGCCCACACGGGTAATAACCCACCAGTTGTTAGCCCATACAGTTGGTAACCCACACAATTTTTAGCCCACACAGTTGATAACCCACACAATTGTTAGCCCAGACAGTTTATAACCCACACAATTGTTAGCCCACACTGTTGATAACCCACACTATTGTTAGCCCACACAGATGATAACCCACACAATTATTAGCCTACACAGTTGATAACCCAGTTATATGTATTTTATAGCATTTTCTCTTTGCCAATGGCAAACCAAATAATATTGATAAAAAAAACCTAGAAAGAAGACACATATACACTGCATGATAATGAATAGCACCACATCTCAACTTACATGAGTCAAGTCCCTAATTTCTTTCACATAAACGCTTGTTTCCTCTAAGAGACACCTAGACCTTTGCATTAAACCTTAAATAACATTTGGTGAGGTGGGAGGTGGGTGGGGGATGTTTAGTATGGAACTTCATTCATAATTGCTGCGACTGGATATTATTTTTGATGACGTGCGGTATGTGTTTGACAGATGTATTAGTTAATTGACGCTCTTCTCGCACTTGACCTGGTGACGTTTTTTTATGCTTATCATGACGTATTGTCTAGTCTGTAGTTAGACATACATTTGCGTCGTGTGGAGTCTTGCAAGAAACTTTGTCAAAGGAGGTTGTGTTTCCTGTCTGTCTGGTAGCAAGCTGCGCTCACATGTGCAATATGGAATGTACAGTNATATCTTCTTTTAACGGAAGTTTGACCGACTGGAAATTTGGTCGAACGGAATTTTGATCGAACGGAACTTTTTGTTCGTACGGAAATTTGACCGAATGGAAGTTTGGTCGAACGGAATTTTGATCGAAAGGCAGTTTTTTTGTTGTTGCTTTTTTTTTTTGGGGGGGGGGGGGAAGGGGGGGGGGGGGGTTGTTGAAATAAAAGGCTGCTTACTTTTGCCAATGCTCAGTTCACACATTCAAAATTTCGTTAGTTAAATTTCCTTTGGAACGCACTGTATTGTAGTGTATAGTAAAACAAAATAATGCGTTCAAAAAGAAATTAACGCAATTTTGATAATGTGAACTATGCTGCAAGTATTAAGACATTCGAATTCGTGTGTGAAATTGTGGTAATCTATAATATTACTTATTATTTAAACTGTAATAAATTATACTTATAGAATAAAAAAGTAATATATTTGGGCTCATATACATGTGTTATATTACATTAAAAAGACATATAAATTTTATCTCAATAAAATTTACATAGCTATCGTGAATTTAGTTTACGTCCCACAGGTTCTAAATTTAAGATTTAAGATGTCGTTGATCTTTATGACGGCCTATGATGCAAATTCCCATCCGAAAGTTTGAAGTTTGAACTCAAAATTCTCTAAAAGAAACTAAAAATTCAAATATGGGCTAAAATGCATTCCTGCATTTTTAGTTTTCGTTAGCAATCTAAATTTATCCACACGTTCCCACACCCTAATCAATGTTACGGATGGAGTTTAATTATGAGCTTCAGCCAAATGAATACCTTAGTGCACGCAACAAACGAACTGAACTCAGTGTATGTAGAGTACTGATACCAATAATGCAACTTACAAAACTGTAAAAATATCCTTCCCTGTCCCAAAAGTATAATATAAACATTGAATACAAGTATAATAAGACGATACACTCTTTCTTTTGAAAAATTAAAACATTTATTAGGGTGCAGGCTCTCCAGACCCAACCACCGATTAAGATTGATCGGCATCCTTAACTTCCACCCTACATTCCGATGAAGATAATCGCCAATTTATGTATTGATACATAAACTGTCAAGTGACTTAAGTACTATTGATGCCACCATGGGCGGCCACATATTTTCTAGAGTGTTTAGCGTAAGGGACAAGATTTATTTTTACGCCTCCCCCCCTTTCCAACTCTATCACACATTATTTTCCACCATTTAATATTACCATAGACCATCTTGTACTTTTGACGCTAGTTGAAGTCCCCCTCGGGAAGTATGTCCAACAGAAGCACTGTACGTAGGTACACAATCGCGAGGATGGAAGAATGCCATATTCAAGTATGTTTTAATATATCCCTAGAATTAGGGAATGAATTCAAGTTGACTACAGCTTAAAGAAAGTCACAATGGTCACACAACAATAAAAGCATTGGTTAAGCATATTTATTAGTACACATATTTCTTTTCAAATTAGAAAGTTAAAGTATTTTTTGGTAATGAAATGAAAACCTTAAAAAAATTAGATAGAAATCATTTTAAGACTAACTGCACCAAACTTTTATTAAAACATGTATTAAATACATTATCATTGCAGAAACAAAATTAATAGGTCTTACAAAAATCCTAAAAAATATCAACGTTTCTTTTTATAAACACAAAATCAATAGTTTCCATTTATAATCATTTATTAACAACAAATTTTCTTTAAAACAAGAAAATTATAAAATAAGATAAGTGGAAGTTTGACTTTAGAACCAGGACAGTAATAAAAAACGTTTCGGCTATGTGGCTTCCTCAGCAGACGGGAAAGATGAAAATAGGGCAAGAAATAGAGACTGGTTTATAGCTTAAGTAATCGACATTGTAATTTCAGGAAGATTGTTTTTCCAAACCAAAATAACAAGAAGTGTTAAATGTTAAAAATAAAATAATTTATGATAGCATGCTATTTTTTGTACTGACTGCCAATGTTTCTTTCAGGCATCTCTCCAACACGAGAGGGGGGACGACTGCGTAATTGGCAAGTAAAGTGCCCAATGGTCAACAATGAGTACAATAAAACGAAACTATATTTAACAACAAAAAAAAAAAAAAAAAAAAAAAAAAAAAAAAAAAAAAAAAAAAAAAAAAAAAAAAAAAAAAAAAAAAAAAAAAAAAAAAAAAAAAAGATTAGATTGTCATACAACAAACCAAGTAAACTGATGCCTTAAAATAATGATATTGTAAAGCATCTGACCCTTGAGATGTTGAATGTTATATATCAAATTAGTTCAAAATCATTATTTTTCGTATCAAATCTATATTCATATGTGTTGATAACTTCGAAATTTCAGAGTAAAATCAAAGACTTCTTTGATCACATTGCACGTCACGTTTGCTCTGCTAACTTGCCGGTCTCTCCTTGTCAACCATTTTAATTTTACTTGGAATAAAATTGTTTATACCTCATGGTTTGTCTTTGACCACGACTAACAGTACTGCGTCGATCTCATCAGAATGCTCGTCAAGAAATATCTAGCTCAATTTACAAATGTCTCCGAATAATATCCCCTCATATTTCCATTCAGTTGACTATAATCATTACAACATACCCACACAAAGGCCATTCAAATGCTACATCATTACAGACAACCTTCTCTCCACGATGTACATAACACACAACCCGACTCCTATTCCATGACAACCTTCTCTCCACGATGTACATCCCACACAACCCGACTCCTATTCCATGACAACCTTCTCTCCACGATGTACATCCCACACAACCCGACTCCTATTCCATGTCTCTACCCACTTATTGGCATCAATCCCGTTGAGGTTTGTGTATATCACTAATAAATAATCTAACACAACCTATAGTCTTCGTGAACATTCCACCTTGACCAGCCAGACAATTACTTGAACTGATCCCTGATACATGTCCCTACATTGTCTACTTACTGTCTACTTGGTGTCTCCCTGCCTCTCAAGCTATCATGTCTTCCTCGTTGTCCAGTTGGTGTCTCCCTGCCTCTCAAGAGATCATGTCTCCCTCACTGTCTACTTGGTGTCTCCCTGCCTCTCTAGCTATCATTTCTACCTCATTGTCTACTTGGTGTCTGCCTGCCTCCCAATGAGTCTTCCTTGTACTACAGTACTACAATAAACGCTGCCAATGTCAGGTTAACTACTCCATCATCTATTGTACATTTTTCCGGTACCTACGCCCATCGTTTCCCATCTCATCACTGGTCATTTGAAACATTTAATATGAAATAATAGTTATTTTTATTTTTTTTTTGTTGTCATTGGTATACAGTGCAAAGAGTAATTTATTTTTTAGTATACATTTATTATTTTCCAGGGGATGTCATATGACATACCTTGACCAATACTGCAGGCGCCTATGGCTCCATTTGAAATATACCCCGAATTTCTCAAAATTGTATTAATTTGTTTTTTACATACCTACATTCACACTATTATTGTATTTTAACATGAACAAATATATTTAGAACACATCAATAGTTTTTACCGAATGTTAATTTATAGATGATAAAAAGTATTTCAATCGTAAACCATAGATGGAAACATGCTCTTTAAGATGTGTTAAGTTTGTTTGAATGGTAAAGCCTTGTGGTTTTTAAATAAAAACAATATGCCATTGAATATAGTAGTCTGAAAGGAAACAAAAACCTGAAGGAACTATATATAGTTTTTCCTTTCACCATCCAATTTCAGAAATCTTGTAATATTATCTAATATCAAAGACAATACTTTGGATTTTATTTGCAAAAAAATAAATATTGGCAGACATTTTTCATATTATTGATTTGTTGCATCCCTATATAAAAAGGGATCGAAATGGGGAAAAATCCCAGGCTTGACTATTTATATAGCCTTGTCACCGTTTGGTAAACTTTTAACTAAAATATAAATTTGTTATATACAACTTATCTCAATGTTTCTTAAAAACTACATCTGAATAGGAAATAACTATAAATCTTTCTTTAAGATTAATTTTAAAGAAACCGTTTAAGTTATATTTTATTTCTAAGACATTTTATTAACAAATAAAAAATAAATTTCCCCACAAAAATATCTAAATGTAGATATAAATGAATATTAAATGTGTTCATAATTATTTCCCCTGAAAGCAAATTTATTGGAATTCAACCCTCTCAATTGTTTTCAAATATGTAAAATAATTTTTTAAAATCTATAAGATAGAAATGCAACAACAATGCAATGCATTTGTAAGAATTATTGTTCATTGTATAATTTTTAGTAGATTTTTGTGAAAGTTTGTTTTTTCAAGTATTCTATTATAGACTCTTTACTTTGCCATCTTTACTTTAGCTCATATCATGTTGCAAAGTTAACAAGTGAGTTGTGGGACATCGATCGTTTTACTTTAATACATTTTATTACGTAAAATAACATTTCAAAAACTTTGAAATTATATCGTTTTAATCATATCAAAAACGTCTTTTAGAAATTGATCAGAATGTTCTTTGTGTTTTGTTATTAAGTATTTTGGTGTGATCACTTTGATCATACATTCTATCTATTGATTCGATGCATACAGGTGATCGTAGCGTGATAGAAGAATTTAATGACATTTTATGGGAACCGTTACAAATGGGAGGCGTCATCGATGGAATTTAAAGGAGGAACGGATGTCACCAAATGAAGATACTTTACTAACGCCAACTGCCGTCCTCACAAGAATTCTTCTTCCCTGTGTGTTAAGTCTTGGACTCAGACACACATTGTACCAGGTGTTTTTTCCATAGTATTCCACGGTTTTATAATGAGTTATATTTTAAAGAGTACGTTAAGTAGTTAGGTTGAACTATGCATGTTTGACATAGTGCAGATGATTACTTTATATATTTCAGCAACATAGAGCATTTTTTTAAGGCTAGTTGAGATAAATCATAGCAAGGGGTTGGCCGTGGTGACAGTGAACGGATGCCAACTCAGAGCTAAGGTAAGACGTATAAAAGATCTTTGTAAAATCCTTGTCAATAGGACCCTTAAGTAGAAGACAAGCGAATTGTTGAAGACTTTATATAAAGATGTGTAATGTCTAGCTTGATGCATAAGTTAGAATCGCCTGGATTGTGGTGTACCTTCGTTAAGCATATGTTCATTGAATAGTCAAATTTATGGGACAGCCATGTATATTTTTAGTATATTTTTTAGGGTGTTTGATTTCTTGTTTCATAAAAAAGTGCCGACATTATTTTCTTTTTATATTTAATATTCCATTAAATGGTGCTTTTATTAAATATTTTTTTTTTTTTTACTTTAAGTTAAATTAAGGATTCATTTTGTTTATTATATTAGGGTTATGTTCCTTGAAGACATTAAAACAAGGTGGTGTCAGAAATAGTGCGAAAATTTGAGAACGTATCACGGAACATAATGGAGCTCTTGACACCAAAGGTCCTAACCATTTGAGTCATTGAGCTTATCTTGTCGATCACTATATAAATGGCGCCCCTAGTCATGCATTATTTCTACAAGTTAAAAACTCATGCGCTTATTGTTATTTAGGTGAAGGGTTCATAAATAACATTTCATTATAGTTAACATTATTTTAAAGAGTTATATTTCATTTTTTTCACTTCTGTATTCTTGGTTTTTCAAAAATCCAAATTGCGGTATTTCCCAATAGAGATTATTTGAGCGTTTAACTCGTCTCTATTAGTTTGTCCTATTTCCATCTGTCCTGTCAGCTGAGAAAGCATCTAGCCAAAATAGTATTGTCATATTATACTTGTTTTTAATTCAACCAAAAAAGTAACCATGTTCTTTTGTCTTCTCATATTATTTTTTTAAAATAGCTAATCAATATTTTCTAATGGGGAAACATTGTTTTCTTTCACTACATGTTTTATTTGTTATCAATAAGGATTTTTGCAACAAATTCGATTTTTCTATGTGCACGGAAAATGTATTTTACTTTTTTTTTTTTTAATTATTGTTCAATAAGTCCATCAATTTGTTATTGGCATTTAATCGTATTCTCTTTTTTTGTATTTAGATTTTAGTAAAAAAAAATAATTTTCATTTTTAAGAACAGAGAATAAAACATTAAATATGCTTGATTTGTGTTTCGTGGTTGATTACATGATGGGTACAAGTGGACTATCATGTATAATGTGAAGCTTTAGTCCACTTGACATCGATCTCTCCATCTAAGGAAGCAATACAAATGAATAGTCAGTGGGATTCAATTTATATTTTCACAATTTTTTTACGAAAATATCATTATAAATGTATATTAACAGTAGAATTCTCGAATTCTCTATTGTTTGGAGAAAACACTAAAATAATCTCCACTGACCCTCTCATTTCTGTTCTCCCATCTATCTTCTTGCCCTTCAGGTCCCAACTTTTTCGTCATTCACCAAAAAGGACAATAGATCCACCCCCTCCCTTTATTGACAGCTTAATAGCAGTGACGTAGCTAGGGTTGCATTCACCCATGTGGTCAACTCATGGTATCCCCTTCCCCTTTCCGACTTCTATGATGGATTTCTTTTTTTTTAAATAAGTAGCAGTGTAACAAAGACAAGAACAAAACAATGTCATTAAAGATCAAGAAGTAAATTCATTCAAGAACTGTCACAACTATACAGTAATATGTATATTAACATTGCAATAAATTAACTTAAAGTTTGCCTTCCTGTTCTTCAAAAGTGCAAACCTGTCAATTGGCTAAAGTCACATAAAATGTAAACAATTCATCTATAAGAATGACAAGCTTTTTGGTTTAGCTGTTTTGTGAGCATGAAACTCTTCCTTCATGTACTGTGTGCTGATTGGATGTATGTTAAGTGGAAGACCTCTGTGAAATCTTAAAAGTGATTCGTGTCAAGCTCTCACCTGATAAGTGTGTGGAGACATTCATTGGACATTTGATTAGAATTGTTTGTGCCCCAAAACTCTGTTGTAGTAGTAGCTTGTTTCCTTTCCAAAAAAACGTGATAATAATAATAATAAAGTTCATTTCAAAAACACGCTTCATCCCCAAAGGCTCGACAATGACAGAAGTTACCCATAGCTTTTTTCTGCAAAAACAGACAAGATTTTTAAATACTCTAGAAAAATCAGAATTCAAAATTCAAATACTGAGGGAACAGCCAAGATTGTCTATACTATAGGAATAGCCACGATGTCAAATTCTAATGAGACTACATATTAGGTAGATATATATATATTTTTTTTTTTTTTGAGTTTCAGTTGTGTAACAAGGTTTTGACACTAAGTTGAGTCTACTTTGACAGTGACATTTTGTTACCAGATAATTAATGTTTAGCTTTGAGTTGGTCTATTACATATTTCCTTCATTTATTATCTAGCTTAAATAAAGTTTGTTTAATATTTCTAATATCAACGCACTGTCGTTGATGATTCATGTTACACAATTTTATTTAACTTGATCAGCGAAATGTTAAGAAAACAATAAAACTCATTTAAAATAAAAATCACATCCTTCCAAAATGTATTAAAAAGCATCAAATAGATGTCCTTCAAGACTTTAGAGTTGTTACAGTCATGAAGCTAAAAATAATTTTCATTGTATGGTTCATTTTATAAATGATAAATATATTTAAATGTATTTCATTGTTTTAAAATGTTTCAAAAGGACATGTATGCAAAAATATATTTACAAGGGAAATAAATGCTATATTTTATCTTTAAAAAAAAGATATATTAAAGGATTTATGCCACATAAATAGTTTTAAATTCTTATGTGACACTATAGTTTTTTAACTAATGTTATAAGAAAATAACATCATTTTGGGCATTATATGGCGTAATTAATTTTTTTCTGTCCCTCTTTTGATGCCTCATGAGAAACTTTTAATTTTAAATTATAAAATAAATATAAGTATTAATTCATAAAGCTTAACCAAATGTTGCCAAATGATGACATTGGTTTGAAAATGAGACAAAACTCGTACTCTCGAATTCGTTCCCTACTTGTAGGGATGAAACGCCAAAATACTCTCTCTCTCTCTCACCACCTCATACAACCCTCTCACAAAAATCCTTGGTCGTCCAATATCCCTGTATACATCAAAAGCTGTCATACAATTACATATGTTTCACGTCTTTAAAGTATAACACATTTACTAAATCACTTTTAATTTTTCATTCAATCAATATAATATAACACATTCATGACACCACTCCTAATTCTTGACTCAATTAATATGGCATAACACATTCATAACATCTCTTAAACGCTGTCTTTGGGGGCATACATAATTACTAAATTGAATGACGACCTCATATAGAATTGATATCAACATAATTTCATTTTTGGGAAATAGATCTAAAGAATCTTCTTTTTTTTTTTTTTAAACATTTAAATGAAAATTTACTTCATGACAAAAAATTGATGAGTCGCAAAAAAATAAAATAAATATAAATTAAATAGCTGTCCTTCAAGACTTTAGAGTTGTTACAGTCATAAGGCTAAAAATAATTTTCATTGTATGGTTCATGTTATAAATAATAAATATATTTAAATGTATTTCATTGTTTTAAAATGTTTCAAAAGGACATTTATGCCACAAATATGTTTGCAAGGGAAATAAATTCTATATCTTATCTTTAAAAAAAGATATATTTAAGGATTTATGCCACATTAATATTTTTAAATTCTTATGTGACACAATTGTTTTTTAACTAATGTAATAAGAAAATAACATAATTTTGCGCATTATATGGTGTAATTAATTTTTTTCTGTCTCTCTTTTGCTGCCTCATGAGAAACTTTTAATTTTAAATTATAATATAAATATAAGTATTAATTCATAAAGCTTAACCAAACGCACGCTTTCAATTGCATTGGATTAGAAATGCGACAACACTCGTACTCTCGAATTCGTTGCCTACTTGTAGGGATGAAACGCCAAAATACTCCTTCTCCCTCTCACACCACCTCATACAACCCTCTCACAAAATCCCCTTTCGTCTAATATCCCTCTATATATCAAAAGCTGTCATACAATTAAATATGTTTCACGTCTTTAAAGTATAACACATTTACTTAATCACTTTTAATTTTTCATTCAATTAATGTAATATGACACCACTCCTAATTCTTGACTCAATTAATATGGCATAACACATTCATAACATCTCTTAAACGCTGTCTTTGGGGGCATACATAATTACTAAATTGAATGACGACCTCATATAGAATTGATATCAACATAATTTCATTTTTGGGAAATAGATCTAAAGAATCTTCTTTTTTTTTTTTTTAAACATTTAAATGAAAATTTACTTCATGACAAAAAATTGATGAGTCGCAAAAAAATAAAATAAATATAAATGATCTTGGCAATATTCAAACGATTTTCATTATAACGCTTAAGTCAGAACTCAGGTGAGAAATTATGTCTAGTAGTGACGTCATGCGTCTTTCTCTTTCTCGATACAAACATGTTTCCACATTAGGTCGATAGCCACATTGTTTAATATTTATTTTAAAATCAGGGTACTTTCAGTGTGTGGTATCTGGTGATGATATCATAAATAGCCTCTAGTGTGTGTGGCACCTGATGTGGAGGATGATGATATCATGGACAGGCTCCAGTGTGTGTGGCACCTGATGTTTTTGCATGTTGCTGTCATGTATCGTCTCTAGTTTGTGTGATACCTGATGTGGAGCATAATGCTATCATGGACAGTCTAGAGTGTGGGTGGCACCTGATGAAGAGCATATTGCTATCATTATTTCTCCAGTGCGTGTGGTACTTGATGTGGAGCATGATAATATTGTCTAAATGTAACTGTTGATGTCCTGTGGTCATCCACTCTTCTAATCCAGACGCTCAATCATTGGACATCCTAGTATCATACATACAAGAGTAACCGACAAAAAATACTGGATATATCGATATGAGTTCTTTGTATAATTTTAATATGCCCTTTAAAACTGACAAATCAATGTGCTTCACAATACAAAGGTAAACTTATCAACGTTCAACTTCAGAATCTATCTAGCTGAATTCCCACATCTTGTCTCAGTAGAAATTTTCTAAATAAGTCTATCAGACAAGTTGACGAAGCCTGAGTAGGCAAGCAATGAACAGTTAATGACGTATTGTCGAGCAGGTTCTCATTCAAATGCCATCTTTATTCAAGACATAAGGAGGTGTGGGCGGGGGTGCATTAAGTATAGTGAACGTGGCGTGAACAGTTTATAGCAGTTATAATGTATACTGGTTGAAGTGATGTGAACAGTTGATGGCAAGTAAATGTTTACTGAATGTAAGTTATGGATGTCTCTGGGGGATGTAAAAAATGGATGCAGGCTGTTGTATGGGATGCCAAATGTGGATGTGGGGGATGTCAATAACGGATGCATGCTGTTGTATGGGATGTCAAAGGTGGATGTGGGGGATATAAATAATGAATGCAGGCTGTTGTATGGGATGCAAAAGATGGATGTGGGGGATGTCAAAAATGGATGCAGGCTGTTGTATGGGATGCCAAAGATGGATGTGGAGGATGTCAATAATGGATGCAGCCTGTTTATGGGATGCCAAATGGGGATGTCTGGGATGTCAATAATGGATGCAGGCTGTTGTATGGGATGCCAATGGTGGGTGTGGGGGATATCAATAATATATGCAGGCTGTTGTATGGGATGCCAAAGGTAAATGTTCGGAATGTCAATAATGGATGCAGGCTGTTGTATGGGATGCCAAAGGTGGATGTGGGGGATGTCAATAATGGATCCAGGCTGTTGTATAAGATGCCAAAGGTGGGTGGGGGGATATCAATAATGGATGCAGGCTGTTGTATGGGATGCCAAAGGTGGATGTGGGCGGGATGTCAAAAAATGGATGCAGGCTGTTGTATTGGTTGCCAAAGGTGGATGTGGGGGATGTCAATATTGGATGCAGGCTGTTGTATAAGATGCCAAAGGTGGGTGTGGGGGATATCAATAATGGATGCAGGCTGTTGTATGGGAAGTAAAAAGTGGATGTTGGGGATGTCAATAATGGATGCAGGCTGTTGTATGGGATGCCAAAGGTAGATGTGGGGGGGATGTCAAAAAATGGATGCAGGCTGTTGTATTGGTTGCCAAAGGTGGATGTGGGGGATGTCAATAATGGATGCAGGCTGTTGTATGGGATGCCAAAGGGCGATGTGCGGATTTCAATTATGGATGCAGGCTGTTGTATGGGATGCCAAAAGTGGATTTGGGGATGTCAATAATTGATGCAGGCTGTTGTATGGGATGCCAAAAGTGGATGTTGTGGGTGTCAATAATGAATGCAAGCTGTTGTATGGGATGCCAAAGGTTGATGTGGGGGAGGGCAACAATGAATGCAAGCTGTTGTATGGGATGCCAAAGGTGGATGTGAAGGATTGCAATAATGAATGCAGGCTGTTGTATGGGATGCCAAAGGTGGATGTGGGGGATGTCAATAGTGTATACACGTTTAGTCATATTAATAACTTGACAAAACACAAGAAGCTTAGATACTTAAAATATATTTTTAAATGCGTAAGTAGTGTTCGTTTCTTTGTTGAAACATAATGAAGTGGGCGTGTCTGATATGAACTGTTTATTGACCAGCGTTGTCTGAAATGAAGTGTTTATTGAACAGCGTTGTCTGATATGAACTGTTTATTGACCAGCGTTGTCTGATATGAACTGTTTGTTGTTTATTGACCAGCGTTGTCTGATATGAACTGTTTACGGATAGCCTAGGGAAAATTTGTAAAGAAAAGTTAATTAAACATAGATATTTTTAATTCATACATACAAGTGATGGAGTCATCAAGTTTGTTCATAAGAATTTAGTCAATGTTGTCTGCACATTGTCGTAAAAACTGCATCAATTCCTAATTCTCTCATCTGCTTTACAGAGCTCAATGTGAATAATTGTGTTGGTTTATAAATGGCTCAATCGATCACAAGAGCAACAAGCAATGGATCACAACCAAATTTTTAGCATTGTCATTACACCTGACCAATAGATTGTTACTGGAAAGATTGTCCATAATCCCATTATCTTAAAGGCTGCAATTTAAAAGTCCTAAAATCGTCGAAGGTTAAGAATGAAATAAAGGCATGAATTTTATAATGACAACCAGGAACGTTTAAGTTTAGTTAATTTTGCTGCTAGCTTTTTTAATAAACTTGATCAGAGCGGCACGCTTGAAAACAACTATTAAAAGGAAGTTTATGTTTTGTATGCTTCATATATTTTGTTGTAGGCAACTAAAGACATGTTTACTCTTATATTTAATATACGGTTTTAAGATGTCTGCTGCGATTTTACTCTCAGATTCACTTGAACTATGATTAAAAAAAAAAAAAAAAAGAACACAGTAATTAAAATATTCCCGCTGCCCAACAAATTAAAGTGGTGGCAGGTTGGTCACCGATCGAAATTATCATGTCACGAGCACGTTAAGACGTCAGGGTCTTATCACTAAGATGAAAAAAAATTATATAGTTATATCAAGCGAGCTATATATGAAACCACAAAGCGTTAACTCGCCTATTTTATGTGACACAATGTTATGTGATATTTTTTTATCCTTAATCGGCCTAATAGTGATTCTTGGATTTAATAGATATTTAGGTGACAGCTAGTTCTATTAATGACTGTCTGGTGACTACAACACCCACGCTGTCATGCGCATCATCAGTGCGAACGTCATTTATGGACTGTCTTTTATGTTTACAGGGTATGGTAGGGGGTATTAATTTTTTTGGGCTACGTTATAAAGATGCAAAGTTATCCAATTAACTATGGTCAACAAATTGAGCTACATTGATGGACGTGTATATTAATGGACGTGTACATTGATGGATGTGTACTTTGATGGACATGTACATTGCATGGGTGATTTTCATGTCATCATTGACGTTAAATCGGCGCGTCTTTATCAATACTAGGCTCATTTGAAAAAAAAAAAAATATACTCAACTTGTCCGCACAGCGGCGCTAGATCTTGACATATTATTGAAGATCTTTTCAGCCTTTGAAATCAATTTCTATAAACTCATTAAGCAGTTGTACAATTTTAATGTCCCAGTTTGGTTCCATGACATCTCTCCCTTTCTCCCAAAGCAGCATGAAGTAGTGTTTGTCCATTATATGTCAAAAGAAAAGAAAATCAGGCTCTTAGGGTCAATGCAGGTGTGGGCAACCCTGCGCCCATCACGTTGTGTTCCACCCGATGTATCACAAGTGGGCTTATTTCTTTATGTAAATTGTCCTTATTCTAATCTGTGTCATAAACGCACTTTTCATATATATATATAGATATATTTGCATCGTTATTTTTGTAAGCAGTACGAGCCATTTTGTTGTATCCGCCCCTATTTTGTTCTGATATATTAAACATTAATTTAGAAGGTAACACATTATAAAACATTTTTATAATGTATAAACATATAAGATAAGATAATATTCTTTTATTGATCCAAATAAATGGAAATACAAGAACTAAGCTGCAGGTGTACCAGGTCTGCGTACTCAGCACACTTCTGTATGGATGCGAGTCGTAGACCACTTACTCTAACCACGAAAGAAGGCTCAATGGCTTCCACCTCAGATGCCTGCGCCACATCCTTGACATTAAATGGCAAGACAGAGTCCCCAACACGGATGTCCTGTCCCAAACAAACATATGAAGCGTCCCAGCCATGTTAATCCAAAGACGCCTCCGCTGGTTTGGACACGTCAAGCGAATGCAACCTGGTCGCATGCCAAAAGGACGTGTTATACAGCGAGCTGGCGACAGGGAAAAGGTCAGTTGGACGGCCTCGTCTGAGATACTTAGACATATGCAAAATAGACAGAATTCAGCCAACATCGACATCTCAAACTGGGAGTAGCCGGCAGAGGATCGATCCTCATGGCGGGGCATCGGGAAGGCAGGATCACTACATGCCGAGGAGCAAAACAGGGCGGAAACAGCTGCAAAGAGCGCGAGGAGGAAGGCCGGTAAATACTTCTCCACCACATTCGTGTGTCGGAAATGTAATAGAGACTATCATTCGAGGATTGGTCTCACCAGCCACACCAAGAGCTGCAAGCAATAAGGATAATCTATCGTCTCCCGCACACGGAAAGATGCCATGCATACATACATGTACATTTTCAGCACACAAATAAAACAATTTGAACACAAGACATTTATAATAAATTATTTCAAACAGCCATTCAGTGAGTTGTCTTAGTAAAATCGGGGACTTGTTAGTTTTCATTTAGATGTTTGATTCCATAGGAAGCACGCCGGTAAATAAGTAATGGGGAATCTTATTTTTCACACCCATTATGATTAAGACTAGAGTAATGCAAAACTATATTCAGGATTGAGCAAAAATTGATACTTGCGTTTTGAGTTTATTCTATGTCTGGAGCTCAGCCTCCTTTCCAAACCCCACATACACTTTTATTCGGCAGACTTTTGCGGGCGCCTTCAATTTCCGCTCCCCCACCACATCTTTGTCCATCTAAGTGGCACGTGACTGGGACCATTTTTGTATGTGCAACGATTCCATGGATGGACATATATTTACGTCATACATCGACTCTGTGAAGTGACCTTAGTAAACATGCGATGGAAATAGTTGTTGGATACATTATACGGTATGTTTATTTATTTACTTTTACATTACGTTTTTTTTAAAAAAAGATTTTTAGATATTTAAGTACTATTCTGATACTAGATTGCACTATAGTTGGTAGTCCCAGTGTAACCAGGTCTTTTGGATTGTACTATCATACTAAATGAAATTCAGTATTCGTTTGACTTTTTTTATATTTTTTTATTGGAGCCAAATAAAGAATTGGCCGATAAGTAATATTGGCGTATAAAAGAACTATTTAAAGTACTCTCAATAATCAATTTGAAGGCGTATTTTAACGAAAATTCATACTAATTTGAAAAAAAATGTTTAGTCATTTTAAAGTCTCGACTCGCATCCGTATCGACCGACATCAGAAAATCACTTTCGGTTTGTCTCTAATTAAATTTAAATCGTTTTAAGAATGATATTATTTTGAGGCCATGCATGTGCCACATTGTGTTTAAAAGCCATGGCGTCTTTCAGTGACAAAATGTATTTCAGTTAAAAGTCGCATCTTTTTTAAAGCCAGAAGTAATTTAAGAGTTGTGATGTTAATTTCAGTGATTGAAGGAGCAAAACAAATATCATGTGTCAATGTTCATCGATCAATAATAATTTTTAAAAAAAAATTAAATACGTTAATTCAGAGAAGATACAATGTTACATTTCAATGAAAAAAAAACAACTATTTCCTTGTCAACAATTATTTTCCTTGAAAGATCACTTGCATATTATTTGATCGATTCCTTATCATAAGTTTTTGTAATTGCTGATACAATTCACGCTTGTGTTAAAACCATCGCCTGTGGCTTGATATGTTTTTAATAATTGTAAAGCGCTTAGAGCTTTAAGGTAAGCGCTATATAAAAATGCCTAAATAAATAAATATCAAAACTTGTTTCTAAAATATTGAGGGTAATGTGTAAGTTTGTTTGTAATGTTAGATATCTTGAAACACGTTATATGTTGCAATTAATGTGCGTCACATTCTTGTAAATCTA
Source organism: Lymnaea stagnalis (assembly GCA_964033795.1). NCBI lineage: Eukaryota > Metazoa > Mollusca > Gastropoda > Lymnaeidae > Lymnaea > Lymnaea stagnalis. The sequence continues at coordinate 354,079 of CAXITT010000701.1, read as the reverse complement.
TAACTAGGAATGTATAGCTATATCCTATTCTAAAAGGCAATATTTAGTATACCAACCATCCAGGCCTTCAAAACTGCACTCAAAACACATCTTTTTAAATTATACTACCATGAGTGATTCTCTTCCTCTGACTGATAAATGATCTTGCTGGCTGGCGTCCATGGTTTGCCTTGTAAAAGTTATGTGGTGGGGTGGCTGAATATACATTGCTGTTCTTTATTTCATAAATGTATTTTATTTTAATGTCATTATTATGTCTCTTTTGATAATATTTTTATGTACAGCGCGGTGAGCCCAGCCTTAGGCTGGGTTACCGCGCTATATAAGGCTTTTATTATTATTATTATGAGTGTCTGCATGCCATTCTAAAGTGACACACTTAGTTTGAGTGGCTATATCATATTCTGAAGGATCATATTTAGTATGAGTGGCTATATCCTATTCTAAGAGGTAATATTTAGTATGAGTAGCTATATCCTACTCTGAGAGGCAATATTTAGTAAGAGTGGCTTGATCCTATTCTATAAAACAATATTTAGTATGAATGACTATATCCTATTCTAAAAGGTAGTATTTAGTATAAGTGGCTCCATCCTATTCTAAAATGTAATATTTAGTATGAGTGGGTATATCTTATTCTAAAAGGTAATATTTAGTATGAGTGGCTATATCTTATTCTAAAAGGTAATATTTAGTATGAGTGGATATATCTTATTCTAAAGGGCACTATTTAGTAAATAAACACATTTAACAGATAGACCGCCCAAAAGTACTTAAACCCTGGGGTGGGGGGAATGATAGTTTGCGAAACGGGGGAGAAGGGGGGAAATATTGTTTGACGTCACACAAATGTTTAATAATATATTTATTACAAACTTAAATAGCGAATGGCTTTGAAATATCGGTTGTGATAGACGTATCCTGAAAAAGGATGGAATATTTATAAATGTGGTCGTTTAATAGCGAAATATGTTTAAATCTTTAAGTAGGAAAAATCAAAAAGAAAAAAAAGTGAATTAATAATGTCTTATTCAAAGCTGCTTTTACAAGCATAACATTGGGAACACTTTTTAGATTTAAAATTCAAAACATAATTTAAGAAAATGTAATGACAGAGGAATACCTTAAATAAAACATCTGTAGAGTTACAATGGATTTCTTTATTATATTAAATGTGTTATCACTATAGGTAAATTTAGCACACACTATGTAACTTTAATTTATACTAACAATTATGTAAATATGACATCTTAGTACATGATGTAATTGTTATTTTGTATGTGTTAAAATGTTGGTATTTTTCTGTGTAAGTAAGTGTTTTGTACAATCTAAAATATTTCTGTTAAATCATTTTTTAAAAGAGTTTTACAAATATTAATAAAAAGGGGAAAAAAAAAGAAAAATACAATGACAGCTGCCTTACTAACAGTATGAAGTGTTAATTTATTTATAAATAATTTGTTTGTTATATCTATTCATTTTTAACTTTTTACGAGTTTTTTTTTATTTTTTTAAGAGCATTAAAAAAAAAAAGTTTCTTCTTTCAAGGGAAATAATTGCTTTTTTTAAAAAAAATGAAATAAACATTGAGTATAATGTAAGAGATACAAATTTTGTTTTGTCAAAAGTTTTATAAATGGGTAATTTGTTAAATTTTTTAAAATAAATTATAATCATTTATACCTAAAAAATGGAGAAAAAAAACACAATATTTTTCTTAAATTATAAGTATTTTTGCAAAACTACACCTTTGTACATTTAAGGGATTATTATATTTATCAAAAGAATCTTACCCAATGTTGCCTTTGTTTCTCAATTCATTTTTAACAGGACGAAGGTTTATTTAGAAGTGGAAGTCCCTTGAATTCGATCCCTACCTTTAGGGAAACAATGAAAATGAATAGGCAGTAAGGCTAACAAATTAAACTGTTGTTAAAGTAAACAATACTCCACCTTCCTAGTCCTTGTGACACATTAGTCCATTTTTTAAAACTTGTTTAATCCAATATAACTAAATTTAGGTAAATTTAAATTTTTTGAAAAGGCGACACATTTTGGAATTCCAATTATACTTGTAACCTTACTGTCTACCCTCACTCTCTCCCCCAAATACATGTGTCTCTGTATCAAGAATATCATTTTTATATTCATTATTATAATTATTTTTTGCTGGTTTCTGTCTCAATCTGTAGATGGTGTGGACTTCAAAGACAATGATCAACAAGGTCTGAGACTTTTATTTTAGGATTATGCATCTGTTGGTTCCGTGAAATACGCGCACATGACAAACGCGCACACGATAATCGCGCACAGAAAATTCCGCAAAGACATAGGTGCGCACAGGAAAACTGCGCACACCAACAGTTGCGCACACAGAAAATTGCGTACACCGACTAAAGCGTACACGGAAAATTGCGCACACGGACAATTGCGAACCTAGACAATAGCGAACACATACAAATGCGCACAATGTGAATTTACACGGCCTTTTAAATTTGATATGTAATTGTAAATTCATTAAAGAGTTGAAAAAGTTGTTGGTCATCAGCGTAAAAGACTAGTGGTCAAATATACTTGAATAGGATTAGAAATAATCATTTTAAATAAAGAAGAAATACTGATTTTTAAAACTATACTCAAAGACTTTACATAAATATATAAAAATAATATTAGTAATATTAGTAATTAATTATATACGTAACAATAGATTTATGCACCAAAAGTTAAATTTCTATGTGGCAAAGAAGAATCATTTCTATTAATATTATTTAATTGACTGTAATGTTATTTTTGTAATGCTCCATAAAAATAGTTAAGTATATTTCTGATAAATGAACTGATAAATGATGAAAACTGTAGGCCTACACATTACAAGACTTAATAAGTTTAATAAGAGCCAAGAGTGTGATAACTGTATGGAAAGTATTACTTTTACTTTTAAATTTTATATAGTGACAATATAGTCGCAATAAGCAAAATGACGCCTGTAACTGTTGGCGTAAGCAGTGTTATATTTTCGACAATTAGAAGTAATAATAGAGTAGTCGTAATGAAGTATTATAAATATAGTTTAAAATAATCGTCCGAAGTATTTTAGTTTTATTAATTATAGTTTAAAATAATCTTCCTATTATTCCCAGTACCTAAGCATAATTGAGTTGTATATTAGATATTTTTAAATTATATATATTATATAGAAAATATTATATTATAAAATAATGCCTTAGTCTTAGTCCTAGTCTAAGCCTAATTATGTTTCATTATAGTTTAAAACAATGGTCCACCTCCTAGTACATTACCTAGCCTAATTGAGTTTCGTTAAGCTGTATACTCTATAGTTAAAAATAATTTTCGCACTCCTGGTGAGACTGAGTGTCATTATAAATTATAGTGCCGGGTAGTTTAAAATAACGATCTTAAGTTATAGCCTATAGAATGCTCTATACTCATACAGATAATCTGAATATCATATACTTGCTATATTAATAAGTTAAAAAAAGAATAATGTTAGCTGATTAATTTTCCATTTAGTACACCCAGGAAAGCAATCATAAAATTACCCTAGCAAAATTCCTGGATATTCCTACTAAAATTATAATTAATTTTGTAATGGTAAGAACTGAACTGTTTCCCTCAGTTTTTTCTTTCAGTCAGTGAAATGTATTTAATCCTACTGTTTATTAGCCTACTGTTCTATTATTGTAAATGTGTTTGTTAATGTGTCAGTGATTAACTAATTAGTCTAATGTAGTTGCTTTTTACAAAGTCTTTTAACATATTCTATGGTTATGAATTTTATAATTATGATTAGGAGTGTAAATAATGGAAGTTTATTTCCACCATATAGAGATAAGACAGTCTCCTGGTCTTAATTAAAACAAGAGAGGATTTAAGGAAATATTGTGTACCAATGGATTTGATTTATTGAATATATTTTTGTTTTACACAAATGAATAAATGCAGGAAAATGGACCCAATAAACTTTTGGTTTTCTACAAAGTGTATGCACTAATTATAATGCTATATGATTGTGGTCTTGAAAATGGTAGGTACTAATGTTATAAAATTGTGGTCTTGAAAATCAATTTGTAATGGAAAAAATTAGATAGCATTATTTTCCTCAAGATGTTCAATAAATGACCATGACACCATCTACAGTAGGTTTCACATCTCTGGCTTGGGTAAATGTTTTCTTTTATTTAAAGAATTTTAACAAATATTTTTTGTCTACTCAATTTTAATCTAGCACAAAGTACTTAATATGAATTTTAGATGATAATTTGTTGAATGTTTTCCTTGGAAATAAAAAAAAAAAATTATCATAATTAAAACAGTTTAACATTTTTTAAATTTCAGGGTTAGGATTTTATTTAAAATCTTGTCTAAATTACTTGTAACTTTTTAAAACAAAGTTTACAGCATTATCCACTTGAAATTTTAATTGTGTTGCAATCTTGTATACTGGTATGTGCTAGAAAAATATCACTTTAATTTAATGTGAATCTCATAATGTTCACTCAAATGCAATTCGTCTTTTTAAAATAAATAACTTGAAATTGATTTTATATTTAGAATCAAACGTAAATTAAGGAGAATTCAATAATTTTAAAAATGATTTACACTAATTTTAGGGGCTACAATAACTAGAACTATTAAAAGCCATGACACATTGATAGCGTGTATTCAATATTACTTTGTGAGAGATCTTAAGATGTTTGAAAGAAATAACATGCTTTCTTATGGTTGCAGTTATACTTTTTTTACAAATAGGATTTTCTTTATTTTATTATTATTGTTATCATACAAAGTTAACTAGAAATAGTTTTGCATAATAAAATTAAATCTAGAAACACAATTTTAAACACAACAATTATTGTTCCTATTATACTATTATTGTTCCTATTATACTATTATTGTGAATTTTATTGTTTCAAAAAGTTTAACATAAAAATAATTTCCACTAATCAATGATTAATCTTTATTGTAAATTAGCCAGTCTTCTCAGGTATTTTAACGTGTCGTCCTCCCCATCATATCCTTGTACGGCAGTGGCAACCAACACATGCAGATCTTAATATTTTCTCCTTTCACTTCTACACGGCCTGTATGTGCATTAGCCAGCGTTAGTCTCTGACAAGCCTGATCCCTATGCAGTCCATCGAAAAGAAACCAAATACTGGGATGACTGCAGTTGAATAGGGAATTAAGAGCATTGTGCAATCCCTCGCAGCAGATTGTAGTTTGTCAGTATGGTGCAATTCATAGTCTCGCAATTTTTAAATATATATTAACGGAACCTTTCTCGAATTCTATCCTTACTTGTATGGAACACACACTTAAATAATCAAAACTTTCACTCTCATTTCTGTTCTCCCATCTCCACCCCTAACCCTTTTGCCCCATTTCTTCGTTTCCTCAATAAAAAGGACTATAGCCTAACTCCCCCCTCCCCCCTTTATTGATTGCTAAATAGCAGAGGCGTAGATATGGTTGGAGTCACCCGATCAGAAAAAACTAATGCCCACCCCCCTTCATTGATGCTAAGTAGCAGAGGCGTAGATATGGTTGGTGCCACCCGATCAGATAAGCTAATGCCCCCCCTCCCCTATGACTTCCACTATGGATTTATTCCTCTTAAAAAAGTACAAAGTTGTAACATACACAAGGTAATTAAGGGTCAAGAGGTAAGTGTTTTTAATAATGTAACAAGTTAAGTTATAGTTATATTAACATGGCTTTACGTTACTTAAAATTTCCTTTTCCTGTTCTTCAAAACTACAAATCTGCCAATGATAAAATCAATATCATGGACCGCTTCATCTTCAATTGATAGCTGAGCCATATCAGAAAACCTTGAATGTCCCATGGTGTAAAGTAAGTAGTTTTTCATAAGTCTTTGTTTCGAAAATCTCCGCTTACATGAAATCACAGACACACAGATCGTAAGAAACATCTAAAGGTTTAGCAAGAGTATTGGTAGAGATTCTAAAGTGTCATTCAGCACTGAATTGTAAAAATCAAAAATGACGAGTCAAAAGCATTTAGTCCCAACTTTACATTTCAAATTTTCAAATATTGATCAAGCGACTTCTTCAAATAGATAACCGCGAGAGCATAGACACCATGTCAAATATATTGTGCTGATTATGAATTTAGCTAAAATGTTATGATGCAATGATAGTGACGAATCTAGGAAAATAGCAATGTTTTAGTATGTTTCTGTTTCAATATATTTGGTTTGATTTTCCTTGTTCTGTTTGCTGTATGAAGTAATCTTTGTCAGTGAAGATTAGTTCAGGAATTAGTAGTACTTCTTTTTACATTGATCATTGCATGAGGGTGGTCAATATTGAACTGTCTATTATCAGAAATTGTAAACTCTGTCTACACAGTTGATGATGGAAAATTTAAGGAGAATGAAGAAGAAGACCGTTGAATTCTAGAATATAACCTTTTTGTACTAGGAATGACTTAGAGACAGCGTCATTTGAGGTTACCATGCCATGCATGTGTTCTTGAAATGTCTGTATTATTAGACCCTAGTGCTAAATTAAATGTATTTAAGTTAGCTGTTGTCAAAATCCATCGAGAATGTTGACTTTAACAAGCATGCATTCAATTAATGAATTGTAGATGAATTCCAATCAGTCCTCTCTGCATGCCCCCCCCCCTATATTAAACTGTTTATTTCTATTTTAGTCATAATACATTTGTTTTACAAATGTAAGAAAAAAAAATTCCTCGCATTAATATTTAATTGTAGATATAAATGAATATTTAAAAGCGTTGATAATTATTGCCATTGTAAGCAAATGTATTCGAATTTAACCCCATATTTTGTTTTCTAATACGCAAAATAAATTATTTAAAAAAAAACAACTATCAAATTCAAGAATGAAACAGTAATGCAATGAATTTGTGAGAACTATTATTTATTATATACTTTTAGTAGGTTTTGTAAAAGTGTTTTTTTTTCAAGTATCCTATTATTTTATTGTTTACTTTGCTATCTTTACTTTAGCTTATATAGTGCCGCAACGTTACCAAGTGAGTTGTGGGACTTCGATCGTTGTACTTCAATACATTTTAATATGTAAACTAACTTTTGAAATACACTTTAAAATTATACAGTTTTAATCATATTTAATCATGTTTTTAGATATTAATAATATTGTTCTTTGTGTTTTGTTCTTAAGTATATTTGTGTGATCATTTTGGTCATCTCATTTTATCTATTGATTCGATGAATTCAGGTGATCGTAACGTGATAGAAGAATTTAATAATATTTAATTGGAATCGTTACAAATCGGAGGCATCAGCGATAGAATTTATGGAGGAACGAGTGTCACCAAATGAAGTTACTTTACTGATTACCAACTGCAGTGCTCACAAGTATCTTCTGCCCTGAACGTAAGTCTTGGACTCAGGCTGACCAATATCTGCAGTCCTCACAATAATTTTTCTTCCCTGTGTGTTAAGCATTGGACTCAGACTTAAGTCTTGGACTCAGACACATCTTGTACCAGTTGTTTTTCCACAGTTATACATGGTCTTATATTAAGTTATATTTGGATGAGTACGTTAAGTATTTCGGTTGAGCTCTGCATATATCACATTGTGTAGATGATTAGTTTATATATGTCAGCAATATTGAGCATTTATTTAAGGCTAGTTGAGATAAATAATTGCAAGGGGTTGGCCTTGGCCTTGTTGACAGTTAAGAGATGCCAACACAGAACGAAGGCGAGACGTATGAAAGATCCAGGTTAAATCTTTGTGGATAGAAAATACCATTAGGTAGAAGAGAAGCGACTTGTTCTAGAATCTGCTATAGAAATATGTATTGTCTCACTTGAAGCATAATTTACAATTGCCGGTATTGTGTCTTACTAGTTTACTTCATTATGTTCATTGAAAAGTCATATTTATGGCACAGCCATCTATACTTTATAGAATATCTTATACGGTGTTCTATTTCATGTTTTATAAGAAATTCCTAAATTATTATTATTTTTTATTTTTAATATCACATAAGTTAGTACATTTAATAAATACTTGAATTGTCATTACTTTAATTTAAATTTAGGATTCATTTTGGTTATTGCATTGTTTTTGTGCTTCCTGTAGTGCATTTAAACAAGATGATGTTAGAGGTATGGTATTGTTGTTGTGCTTCCCATAGTACATTTAAACAAAATGATGTTAGAGGTATGGTATTGTTGTTGTGCTTCCCATAGCACATTTAAACAAGATGATGTTAGAGGTATGGTATTGTTGTTGTGCTTCCCAAAGCACATTTAAACAAGATGATGTTAGAGGTATGGATTTGTTGTTGTGCTTTCCATAGTACATTTAAACAAGATGATGTTAGAGGTGTGGTATTGTTGTTGTGCTTCCCATAGCACATTTAAACAAGATGATGTTAGAGGTATGGTATTGTTGTTGTGCTTCCCATAGCACATTTAAACAAGATGATGTTAGAGGTATGGTATTGTAGATGTGCTTCCCATAGCACATTTAAACAAGATGATGTTAGAGGTATGGTATTGTTGTTGTGCTTCCCATAGTACATTTAAACAAGATGATGTTAGAGGTATGGTATTGTTGTTGTGCTTCCAAAAGCACATTTAAACAAGATGATGTTAGAGGTATGGTATTGTTGTTGTGCTTCCCATAGCCCATTTAAACAAGATGATGTTAGAGGTATGGTATTGTTGTTGTGCTTCCCATAGCACATTTAAACAAGATGATGTTAGAGGTATGGTATTGTAGATGTGCTTCCCATAGCACATTTAAACAAGATGATGTTAGAGGTATGGTATTGTTGTTGTGCTTCCCATAGCACATTTAAACAAGATGATGTTAGAGGTATGGTATTGTTGTTGTGCTTCCCATAGCACATTTAAACAAGATGATGTTAGAGGTATGGTATTGTTGTTGTGCTTCCCATAGCACATTTAAACAAGATGATGTTAGAGGTATGGTATTGTTGTTGTGCTTCCCATAGTACATTTAAACAAGATGATGTTAGAGGTATGGTATTGTTGTTGTGCTTCCCATAGCACATTTAAACAAGAGGATGTTAGAGGTATGGTATTGTTGTTGTGCTTCCCATAGCACATTTAAACAAGATGATGTTAGAGGTATGGTATTGTTGTTGTGCTTCCCATAGCACATTTAAACAAGATGATGTTAGAGGTATGGTATTGTTGTTATGCTTCCCATAGCACATTTAAACAAGATGATGTTAGAGGTATGGTATTGTTGTTGTTCTTCCCATAGTACATTTAAACAAGATGATGTTAGAGGTATGGTATTGTTGTTGTGCTTCCCATAGTACATTTAAACAAGATGATGTTTGAGGTATGGTATTGTTGTTTTGCTTCCCATAGCACATTTAAACAAGATGATGTTAGAGGTATGGTCTTGTTGTTGTGCTTCCCATAGCACATTTAAACAAGATGATGTTAGAGGTATGGTCTTGTTGTAGAGTCTCATTCGGCACATTAAAAAAAGCTGGTGTAAGAGGTATTGCAAAAATTTGAGAAAGTATCACTCAACACAAGGGAGATCGTGACACCATAGACTACCTAACCATTTAAATCATTGAGCTTAGATGGCCAGTCAATGGTGCATCAATCTACTGAGACAGTCCTATTGCACGTCGTACACGACTTCTGTCGTCTTGTGATGAGGTCAAGGTTTCCATTTTAAACTTTACTCGATGTATCGGCAACGTTCGATACTTTGACCACGTGACACTTCTCCAACGTCTGCACAAATGTCTGTTTAACTGATACCGTCCTGAAATGGTTCTGCTCGTATCTAACAAATCGGGTCACATCAGTTATTGCAAACGGCTTGACCTCGAAGCAATCTTCGAGTACCCCAGGGGTCGGTCCTAGGCCCGGTGCTTTTCACTATGTACGCTCAGCTCGTGGGTGAAGTGTTCAAGCAGTTTTGCAAGCTATATCACATGTTCGTGGACGATACACAACTTCATTAATCCGAGATCCCTTCTCAGTTCCCTCAACTTCTTAGTACGACACAGAAGACAGTGGAGTCAGTTAAGTTCTGAAATAATATAAACAAACTTGAACTGAATGACGAAAAGACCGAGATAATCCCCATTTCTACCGCTAACAAGTTAAAATATATAAAGAACACACAAACACTTACTCCCTCAGGTATACAGATTAAGTTTGTTCAAACAGTGCGAAAACGGAGTGTCCATTTAGACAGAACACTTACTGTAGAAAATCATATTACTATGTTTTGCACGGCGATTTTTTTAGAGTATAGTTTAATTAGTCATGTCAGATCTTTCTTAACGTAAATTGTATCAAAGAAGCTGATGTCTGCATTCGTGCAATCACACATGGACTTCTGCAATGCTCTTATGGTGGGTCTTCCAGCTACGCTCCTAGATGAAATTCAAAAAGCTCAGAATAAAGCGGATCGAAAGTTTTTTAGAAAATCTAAATTCATCATGCTAAAAAACTTCTCACAGTGTTGCATTGGCTGCCGTTCTGCACTCTCATAAAGTACAAAATTGCAACCCTGTGATACCGCTGCTTGCATGACCTGGCACAGTCCTATCTCAAAGAGCTGCTGACGCCTTATGTACCCACTAGACAACTCCACTCATTTGATAGTGACAAACTCTCGATACCATTTGTTCGCCATGAGACTTACTAGGAGCGCACTTTTGTATTTGATGGCCCAACAATTTGGAACACTCTTTCTGTTGCTCATAGAAACAGCAAATCACTGGAGTCTTTTAAAACTGATCTGAAGACATATCTATTCGCAAACAGCTGCTAGGGTGATGTTGTCTATCTAGCTATTATCTTGTAGATGTGTAATAGCCTGTGTTGTTTATGATTGTTAGGTATTAAAGACTTAGAATGGGTATTCTCGTATATAATTTTTTGCCATGTTGCATTTTGTATTTCTATGTGGTATATTATTATAGATTGTTTCATTTCTCTTTTAATAATACCAGGCTTCGAGCCTCTGAGTATGAAGCGTGATTTTCAAATACTCTTAATTATATATATATATATATATATATATATATATATATATATATATATATAT
>CAXITT010000701.1:319889-336808 GCA_964033795.1 Lymnaea stagnalis | reverse complement strand
TCAACCTCACCTAATGGCCTCCCAGTTTTCCTAACGCCTTCCTCAGTTCCTACCTTATCCCCGTCAGTAAGTTTTTCCCCAGTTTTAAGCTTATTATCCCATCTGAACTGATTCTTCTTAGTTTCTACTTCTGCTCTGTAAAGGCTATAATGACACCATGAAATTTCCCACCGGATGACACCATGAGTTACAACACCGAATCACACCATGAGTTACCACACCGAATGACACTATGAGTTTCCAAACCGGATAACACCATGAGTTACCACACCGGATAACACCATGAGTTACCCCACCGGATGATACCATGAGTTACCACATGGGATAACACCATGAGTTGCCACACCAGATGACACCAATAATTACCTAACCAGATGACACTATGAGTTAACCACACCGGATGTCACCATGAGTTACCACACCCGATGACTAAAGTTACCAACCCGGGTGGCACAATGAGTTACAACTTTACAACACCGGATGACACCAACTCTAGTTCTGCCATGGGTGTTACATTGTAATTATTTGTATTATCCATTTAAATAATTAATTATTTAGTGCAGTGACACCATAATATAACCAGTTCGTTCTTTTAATTGATAATAATTTAATTGTTTATTATGTGTACTCATCTGGGAGCTTTAGTCAGTGTTACAATGATACATTACAATTAGAATGTTCTTAATATTTCATTTCAAGAAGCAATCGATAAACCTGAGTAAATAGAACCAATTATGTTAAAATGAAAATCTTAGAATTAATGATTGTTCGCTCGTTATTGTAAAATCGGGTTCCTTGTTAACAAATACACTTGTACTCTGTCAACACTTGTAAATAAGTAAGTATAAAATTGATATATCTTTATGATCGTGTTTGTAAAACTAAGTGAAATTTTAAAACCAAAAATTTGCTTTATGTAATCACTGTTCTCAAATCCCACACAACCGAGAAGAGAGTCAACAAACAAATAGAAATAAATAAAGATTTATGAATATTATTAATTGAGATAAAGTTTAAAAATATATGTTTTTTTTTTACATATCAACAAAATAATTCATGGGAAACAATCACTTTTGTTTTCTTTTATATCTATAACACTTTGGATTTAGTTCAACATTTTAATTTAATTTTGTTATAAATTATTTTAATTGAAACAAAAACTTTTAAAAATTGCATATCCTGTAATAAAACTTTCTATGGGTATTTATTTATTAATCTTGCTTATTATATAGGCCAAACAGATGACTTTAATTTTTTACCCAGGTTTAAATAATTTTAATTATGCTTAACCAAGGTTGAGGACTTGTTTCAGAATTAAGGTGAATAGTTAGGCCGATTTTAAAGCTGCTATTCACTTGAATTCGATCCTTGCGTTAAGGGATGTTACCTTAAGGTGTAGTGAGTAGACTGCTTAATTATGTACATCGTAGTCGATCCATTTTAAATACCTACAATTCGAATTTTAGTCAGAAAAATGACATTATGCAATTGTTAATTCAACATTGTGATGCACTTTGAGTTATGTTGTAATTTTTAAAGACTTTGTATGTGTTTGTTATGTAGCAATACACTTTAAGGTACTTTTATGTTGTTTTTTTTATTTTTTAAATTGCATTCCATTTTGTTCGTGGCTGGCTTGGACAATCTTTGGACGGCTATTTGACCCACAACCAATTAATGTTTAGATCTGAAACTTTGCATTGATAATTTAGGCCCGTGACACAAGTTCCTTAGATTGTTTTGCCCAACCTTTAAACTTCACCCTCTAAAAATAGGTCGTTCCATTATTTAAGGGAAACATTAAAAAAAATCCCGCTATCTGCTAAATGAGATGATTTCTATATAAATATTGCAATGGTCTTTTCCATTTTCTTCTTTTGTGTCCTTTAATTGTCCTTGAGCCGGGAGGTGAGGATGGTACTGTCTTTTGTAACATTTCAACTTCAAACAGGTCTTCCCCTAACAAGGTCATTTTTTTAAATCTCGGGTTATTTACAAAAGGGTCAGTCTCCTTACCACTACAATAGGATACTTCTGAGTGTTTTGCCTTATTGGTCAATGTCTTGCCGTACGCGGCATTCCCCAACAATTTCATGGTCTCACTAGTTATGGTATAACGGTCACTCACATCCCCTAACCTCCTAGCATTTGATACGGAATTTCCAAACTTTTTAAAACAGGCTACGGGCTGGTATTCTACAACTTGATAAATTTTAGTTACCACCAACCCATGGGTCAAATACCATTTGAGTAACGGGGTCGCTAACAGAATTTTTTCCCCTTTATAACTCCCTATCAAAGTGCGTCTGGGTCCTGTCAAAAGTTTATTTTTAATAGCATACTCTTGCATAAAAGGTCCTATGTCCTCCCTTGTTACATTAATATTTTTAAAGATGGGTGTTAGCTCGCTAAAGTATTCTTTTAATGAATCCGGTACACTTATATCCAACTCTATTAACCCGAAACAACTATCATCTAACACTGAAGCAATAATGTCTTGTTCTGTCAACGGCCATTTTTTATTGCTATAAGAAGGTTTTAGTTTAGGGGTGTTTGAATTTTCTTTCTGCCTTAATAAAAACGCTTTAATTTCTGGGTTATTTTTCTTTAAATTTTGCCATTGACATTCCCATATCTCTATAACCTTAACCTTAACAGTCTCTCGGAGATAGGTCGTAATGTCAACGGTATTTTTATACAACTCTGTGAACGGTTTCTTACTCAAGGGGTTTACAGTTTTGTCTTGGGTCAATGGGCACTTTGGATGCCCATGAAATAAACAACCTTGAAATTGGTAAGCAGTTCGTGACTCGTCATCCCACCCATCGACTCTTATGTTTCGACCCCCCAGAGAACGCTCACCCCCTTGGTACATGGTCTGTAAGTCTCTACCCGTCTTATGGGAAACCCAACTTAACCACTCCCTACTCTGGTCCCCGTAATAATTTATTTTCCTCGGTTTGAACCCGTCTTCACTATCTCTAATAATCGGAAAGTCGGTGGGCATTTTTTGCATTAGGGACCATAAGTATAAGGCATTGGCATCAAAGCCCTTAATTCCGGCCACGGGTTTATCTGTATTACCCCTAATGAAAGTCTGCCCTTTTTCGTGGTACCTATTGAAAATGATAGAGGGACCCCCGACAATATTGTCTCTAATCGTTTTGTGTAACCGAGCTTCCCGATTGGGCAACAAAGAAAAACAAACGTCTTTAGGGAGGGTGTTGAAAAGATATTTTAAAGTAACCCCGGGGACTGAAATGGCGTCTTTAAACATATCTACCCCGAGGTCTTCATAAAATTCAACCTGTTTTTCCAGAGCCTCTAAAAACGGAACGACATCTTTATTATTATACCAAATTAGAAAATCTTTTAAAGTGGTCATACCCTCTTTTACCCAGACCTGTTGACAATACGTCTGTAAAGGCTATAATGACACCATGAAATTTCCCACCGGATGACACCATGAGTTACAACACCGAATCACACCATGAGTTACCACACCGAATGACACTATGAGTTTCCAAACCGGATAACACCATGAGATCCCACAGTAGTGATATACGCACGAAATGAATATTATTTTGGCGGGTGAAGGACGGGTGAGCCCGCCAGACCCGCCAAGGGGCATAACCCGATAATTACTGTCTTATAAAAGTGACCTCCCTTTGTTGTCCGAGCGTAATTATTGTTCTACGCGTGTAATTATATTAATTATATTGTATTGTTGTCCGAGCGTAATTATTGTTGTATTGATTATTTTTTGTATTGCTGTAATTAATTAGAGTTGTACAATGGTATATTTGATTAATGACGACATCAAATACAACATCAAAGAGATAACAAAAGAGGGATTGTTTTTTAATATAATTTTATTCATATTTTATGACAAGCGTATGAGTCAATGATTCGACAGAATCACAATGTTTCAATTTGCATAATTTTTAATTATGACATTTGCATGATGCAATTTTTCAATTTGCATAATTTTTATTATACAAAGGTAAGATTCGACAGAATATTTATTACACATCATTTTTTATTGCACAAGTGTAAGATTCGACAGAATTTTTATTTCACAATATTGCACAAGTGTAAGATTCGACAGAATAGTGCGTAACAATCAAGATTTCGTAACAATCAAACATGATTGATTAACTCAACAGAGTCATGATTTTTATATACATAATTTTTTATCACAGTCAGCGTCCAGTCAAAGTCCCCCGGGTCCTGTGTGTGTGTGTCTTAGAGACGACCAAAACTACCTAAATATCTAAAGGGGATGTTGTAACATTGTCTGCCGCTACCTTCCGTTTTATATAGAAATAGGAGAGTGATTTTCTATGTTGGGTGTATGTATAAATTGTGGATCCCTGTGTTTTAAAACCCATATTTGTCCCACCCCCTGGTTGTTGTGTTGTAAGAACCTTCATAAACTCTTGTTTACCTACATTGTTGTGTTGTTTTGTTAGTCCTTTTGTACTTGTTTTATTGTAATCACCGAAACAGTGGTATGTCTTACTACATAAGGAGACCATACCCAACCCCTCATACTCTAACTTAAAAAGCCCCGGAGTTCTCTTGTCGTATAATTTCCTATTCCTACAATCTTTACAATCTAATTCTAAAGTGCCGTTGCCGTTAATAAAGTTAGCTCTATGTAAATCACACACCTCAGAGGGAAACCACTCGTGGTAAACACTAAAAAATTTCTGTTTCAGGTGGGGCCTAACTACCTCAGTCAAGTCACTTTTACTAAGCGCTAAGTATAAACTATCTGTATCCATTTCACAGAGTTGAAAGTCCGTTCTGTCTATATATTTGTCTAAAAAGTCATAATAAAACTCTAACATCCTAAGTTTTGCATATTGATAAACAAAAAACCCTATCTGGAGGGGGAGATCCCAAGCTACTGTCTTTTGTAACATTTCAACTTCAAACAGGTCTTCCCCTAGCGATGTCATTTTTTTAAATCTCGGGTTATTTACAAAAGGGTCAGTCTCTTTACCACTACAATAGGATACTTCTGAGTGTTTTGCCTTATTGGTCAATGTCTTGCCGTACGCGGCATTCCCCAACAACTTCATGGTCTCGCTCGTTATGGTATAACGGTCACTCACATCCCCTAACCTCCTAGCATTTGATACGGAATTTCCAAACTTTTTAAAACAGGCTACGGGCTGGTATTCTACAACTTGATAAATTTTAGTTACCACCAACCCATGGGTCAAATACCATTTGAGTAAAGGGGTCGCTAACAGAATTTTTTCCCCTTTATAACTCCCTATCAAAGTGCGTCTGGGTCCTGTCAAAAGTTTATTTTTAATAGCATAATCTCGCATAAAAGGTCCTATGTCCTCCCTTGTTACATTAATATTTTTAAAGATGGGTGTTAGCTCGCTAAAGTATTCTTTTAATGAATCCGGTACACTTATATCCAACTCTATTAACCCGAAACAACTATCATCTAACACTGAAGCAATAATGTCTTGTTCTGTCAACGGCCATTTTTTATTGCTATAAGAAGGTTTTAGTTTAGGGGTGTTTGAATTTTCTTTCTGCCTTAATAAAAATGCTTTAATTTCTGGGTTATTTTTCTTTAAATTTTGCCATTGACATTCCCATATCTCTATAACCTTAACCTTAACAGTCTCTCGGAGATAGGTCGTAATGTCAACGGTATTTTTATACAACTCTGTGAACGGTTTCTTACTCAAGGGGTTTACAGTTTTGTCTTGGGTCAATGGGCACTTTGGATGCCCATGAAATAAACAACCTTGAAATTGGTAAGCAGTTCGTGACTCGTCATCCCACCCATCGACTCTTATGTTTCGACCCCCCAGAGAACGCTCACCCCCTTGGTACATGGTCTGTAAGTCTCTACCCGTCTTATGGGAAACCCAACTTAACCACTCCCTACTCTGGTCCCCGTAATAATTTATTTTCCTCGGTTTGAACCCATCTTCACTATCTCTAATAATCGGAAAGTCGGTGGGCATTTTTTGCATTAGGGACCATAAGTATAAGGCATTGGCATCAAAGCCCTTAATTCCGGCCACGGGTTTATCTGTATTACCCCTAATGAAAGTCTGCCCTTTTTCGTGGTACCTATTGAAAATGATAGAGGGACCCCCGACAATATTGTCTCTAATCGTTTTGTGTAACCTAGCTTCCCGATTGGGCAACAAAGAAAAACAAACGTCTTTAGGGAGGGTGTTGAAAAGATATTTTAAAGTAACCCCGGGGACTGAAATGGCGTCTTTAAACATATCTACCCCTAGATCTTCATAAAATTCAACCTGTTTTTCCAGAGCCTCTAAAAACGGAACGACATCTTTATTATTATACCAAATTAGAAAATCTTTTAAAGTGGTCATACCCTCTTTTACCCAGACCTGTTGACAATACGCGTACTCTTCAGCTGTTATATTTGTGTTTTTAAGGGAGGAAAAAAAAGCTGAATGAGGGGGCAAAGTGGTTTGCTCTAGGACATCAAGAGAGGAAATATATTCATAACAGAAGTACCCTTTTGTTTCAATTATATTATAGGCTGTCAGATATTTACTATAGCTAAACCCAGGGGCCAAATAGTTAACGATATCTAAAAACTTTAATCTAGAGGTAGAAATGCACATGAGATTATTGTTGCGTTTAACGAGAAATTTAAAGGGTGATTTTTGTGTGGCCGGATTCTTTTTTTCTGCCTCGTCCTCTGGCTCGCTATCATTACCATCATAAAAATTATCAGGTGTCCCCCCTTCATACTCTAACACTGCTTCGTCTGGCGCTAAATGGTTTTGGTTGTTATCATCCCCTACCCCGTTTTGGACTGTCACTGAAGGTACAACAAAATGGGCGATTAAGTAGGGTTTAATTAAATTAATGTCATACTTCCCCGAATTAAAACCTATCACGGGTAGTTGCCTTAAATATTCATCAAATCTTTTAAGGAGTGGGGAATCTTCATCATCGTCTCCTGACGATAATCCCTTTATTTTTTGACGAGCATCAGCGAACTGCTCTTTCAAGAGTTGAAACGCTTCATCACTAATGTGATGAAGTTGGTTAACGACCTTACTAACTAATTCTTGACTGTCTCCTGTCGAAACGAAACAGAAGGGACCTTCATGACCGGGGACATTTGAAGCTATCGAACACGACAACGGCACATGGTTCGCTAAAATCTTTGTTGCACTACCGCCAGGGGGAAGATTGGTTTTTTGAAAGTAACACTCGAAGTCATAAGTTGCTCTATAAGGGTACACAAAAGTTGGATCTTCTTCTATCCCCGCTGATCTGAGGATATCCCAAATGGTACGCGTTGTAGTATAGACACCCCCCTTATATTTATCTATTGATTTACCCCCAGTACACGTCTGCTCATGTCTATCCAAACGGTTAAATTCCCGCCATAACTTACCACATTTAGAACATGAGAAGACGTGTGCTGCCCTATCTATATTATTAATGTACATGAAATGGTTTTTGAAAAATAATAGATTAAGCTTTTCCCTAAACAAATTTCCTCCTCTTAACTTTGGGGTGATAATATTGTCCTCGTTATATTCAAAAATATCTATGTTAATACTAAAACACTTCTCTAAGGCGGGAATCTCTTTTAACGTAACCCCAGGGAATGAAATCAAGGTGCTAAGACCTTGAAAAACATACCATTGTTTCAGTAATTTTTGTGTTTGCTTTCTAAGATCTTTAGGGGGACTACCTCTGGCTACAGCTAAACACCTAAAAAAACAAAAATTATCCTCATAAGGTTTTGCGTTTGAGTCGTGCTGTAAAATATTAATGGCTTGATTGGTTCTAATGTGTTGTGGTATGTCTGTAAGATAACAACCTATTGGATAGTCTTGCAAATGATATAAATAAAAACTAGTGGCTGGTACTGCTTCTACAACATATTTTGTGTCTGGTCTCTGAAGTTGGCTATGATCTAAAACATCTTGTTCGCTTAAAAGGGAAAGAAATTCATTAAAATCATCTCTATTATTAATTAATTTTGGTCGCTCCAAGACACACGCGTTGTTGTGTGAGGCATGAAAAAATCTAAGTTCATTTGTTTCCCTGTGTTTGAGAATGGAATGGTAGCTGAAATTAATTTTAAACCGTTTTGTTTGTGCGTTAAAAATACTGTCGACTAACTTTGTTTCCCAGTCAATGGGATGTGTGGTATTTGGACTGTGAAAGTATGTAAATGTGGATAAATTTGGGTGTAATGTATGGTGAGTTTTGATGGCATTCCAATTGTCCAGATATTTCTGTCTAATGTCTTCTGGTAAACTGTCTAAGTCGTCCTTTTCGTCATGTTCTTTATGTCGTTTAGTCTTGTCGTTGCGTTGTGTCTCAGTGGGTCTCTTTCGACTAGACCCGACCGCCTCCGTCTCAACAGGTCGCGCCTCTGTTTCGTTTTGTTGTGGTCCCGCCGCTCCATCGCTTGTACCACCCGCCCCGTGGACTTTTTCAATGTGCTTTTGAAGCAACTTGGCCGAGGTGTAAGACACGGGGCAGAGGTGGCACACCTGTGTTGTTGTTGTTGTTGGTGTAGGGTTGTGGGCCTTGATAATATGCTTTTTTAAATTGTCTTCTCTAGCATACATCTTGCCACAAATAGTGCATTTGTGACTTTGTTTTCCATGGACCGAGTTTGTATGTCGAACAAGATGGGATTTGTTTGAAAATAGACGTTGGCAAATTGAACAGGGAAAACGTGGACGGGCAGTTTGCTCCATCTATAAGAAAAAGAGAATCCATAATTAGATCTTTAAAGAACTTAAACTTTGGTCTTTACAAGGGGTTATTAGGATATAATTACAAAACATGAGAACCCTTGGGGTTTAAATGGAATACGTACCCCTCGTCAATTAATAACAGAACCGCTGCGTGTGAGAGAGAGAGGTCCGTCGGCTGGCCAAACACGAGAGGGTCGGGAAATACACAGCTGACCAATCACGAGTGAGAGCCCCGCCACGTCTACACACAAACCACAATGACTCAGCTGCCCCAACTGGACTGTTATTAGAATCGGATCAGCTCCGATAGGCAGATACGTTCTGTATGGAATGTAAATTAAAGGTTTAAAAAATACTCGACTCTTTTTTACATGATTTTAAGAACAGTACCTGGCTAGTAACTTAAAAAAAATTAAAAAACAGAGTGTTCAATGGCTTGTAACTTTAAATAATTTAAAAAACTAGAGTGTTCAATACAAAAAGTTTAAAGTTTTTACTCAGTTACTTACCCCTGCTCCGAAGCGACGCTTGCACCAACACAATTCTTTTTTGTAAAAGCGGGATGGCAGAGCAGAATGAATGAAAACACTAGAAGTTTGGGCTGGTTTATATACAACTTACAGCGAGCCACGCAATCGCAGGCAATGACCGGGTAATGACCCTTTGGGCGAGTCTATTATCAACACCTAACAAGGGGTGCAACTCAGTTGGAGTTTACCAACAGACCGAGACAAATCATACTACCAACAACCTTCCACCCCTAAAAAAGTGGGTTATTCCAACGCCCAAACGTTAGTCAAAGTACCAGGTGCGCTGTCTTACCCCACCACACTCATTAAAAACGCTATGGGAAAATATAATACCCATCCTGATAAGTTTCTCACGCGAACACGTGTCAAAAGTACCCACCCCCACAGGTCTCCCCCATTTAATTTTCCTTTGTAGTCCACCCTTGAGACAAGTTTGGACTCGTCTCAGAAAGAAATATTTAATAAAAAATTTGCATAATGACATACCTACGCACCCACCCGCCAAGGGGAATAACCTAACCAACGGCTCATACAAAGACAGAGGTCCATGGCTTACTAGACAGGCCATCACAACACATCAATGGTCACCCACATCAATGGTCCATTCGTTCCACACCTGTGCTCTCAAGGCTGTAGCCTTGTAACAGCTGTGGAATGTGCGCGGTATTGGACACGCTACGCCGGACCGGGCCATTGTAAGGGTCACCGAGCGTCCATTGTCCACTTCGCGCCGTCGGGTATTGTAATCGAGGAGGTGGTATGGGCTGTGTGTGTGTGTGTGTGTAGTGCGGTCGAATGGCCTGTCCGTTGCAAGGCAGACGAGTGAAAAGAAAAAAGCAGAAATGGCGCCCGATGTGACCATTATCACAACACACACAGACTCCTGCTATAGTATAACCAGAGAGTCAAATACCTGAGACGACTTGGAGTCAAAACTTATTGGAAATTTGCAGCACCGGCTGTTCTTAAGTGGAGTGATGGATGACATGGAAACAGGTAGGGACAAATCTGACCATTTCTTACCTTTTATTCTCATTGAGCTTTGGGGTGATTGTTATGGTTTCTATCGAAATATCCTGATGGAAACAGGCTTTTAAATAATGTTGGCATGAATGCTATAGTAGTCCTATGTCACGAGACTAACTTTTTTATGTCGGCTAACTGGTGCAGGTGTTAAGTTTTTTTTTATTTTAACCAAAAAACTGACGCGACCTTTTTCGTATAAAAACTAAACAGATTCGATGTGCGGGCCACCCGACTTCAACCTCTCACAACGAAGGATTTTGTCTACGGCTCAACCTTTCTTCCTTATTTTTGTCAGTCTACGCCCATTTAAAAGGTAAGTACAAACGTTTAAATAATTAACAACACTTTCATTGACATTTAAAATATTTTTTATTAAATTGTGTTAGTGTTAGTATTAGCAGTTTCTTGGTCAGAGACAGGTTGTGTTTTAGTCAATAGACGTGTTCTCTTCGCTGTAGTATTGGCTCTCTTTATTTTTCGTTGTTGTTTCAGTGGAACGTCTGGTAAATGAATTAATTTAATCCGTCTAAGTGGTTTTTTCGCTGTTGGATTTATAGACGCCTGAATTGTATCTGGTCTTGACGTTAATCCATTAGTTTGTAATGTTTGTAGGCCGCGTTCCATTTCATCAAAGGCAGCCAATATTTCTCCTTGTAAAGTTAGCAAGTTTTCAAAGCTTCTTTTTGTCATTGAGATACCACTGGTAGATGGAAATTGTAAGTCTTTCTCATCAAAGTATCGTCTCAGATGCAAAATTGGTGTATTGCTATAAAGCGAAACGGAGGCTAGTTTGCTACCAACCTTAGGTTTATCAGATTGTTGTAATCCATGGGGTCTATTAATAAACACCCAACTATCGTTAAGTGGCGACATGATTTTGTAACATCCAGAATGAATAGCAACCGTTCACACGCCGAGTTTATATACAACAGGGGTGATGTCATATTTATTTATAACTTTTGGCAAGCAGGTGACGTGTCAAATAAACGATTATTCGATCATTAGTCCTTTGTTTGTATACGGTGTTTGAAAATGGGCGCAAAACATGTGTCAAGCTATAACCGCGACTCATCTTTAAGACAAAGTATAGCGCATATAATCCACAAGTCATGCTACTTATATCCTGTAAAATGCGTGGATTGTAAATAAAAGGTCTGTTTGAATTTCTTTCTATGAACCGTAAAATCTCCTGATGGATCGGAGGGAGGCCAAAACTATCAAAGTAGACAAACTGACCAAGTCCATTAAAATATAGTCCTACCCAGTGTGTTCCTGGGTCAGCTATTTTATCTGTATTAATTATAAACGCCGCCGGTTTGGTTTGATCAATCCTGGTAGGTAATTGGTTGCGAGCTAACACTCTAACGACCGACAGCCGTCTAGCAAACTTATCGACACTTAAAATATCTCTAAGCTGTTGCGTATTCATTATCCTTAAGCACTATAATCTGTTAACACTTGACGCGTTTTAGAAATCTCCACTATTGAATCCAACTCAGCATAAAATATGACTTGCACTGGTTCTGCAATTGGCTGGGCGAATTTTAACTCTAGTGAAATCGGGGCAGATCTGGCCATCTCGAATGTTTCACCGTCTAATAAAGAGGGTGTTAAATCAAAGCCGAAGATGGCATAGCCCTTTTTAAAATGTTTATAAGACAATTGGTTACCGGCATCTTTTTGTACTAGATTTAAGGCTAGCGATGTCTCGAAAAATCCCCTAGCATACCGATTCTGTTCAAAATCCATAGACAGGGGCTTGCCTGATACAGTTCGTCCATCCACACACAGATTTAGATATGTCACATTAAAGTGTTGGAAGTGAAAGGGGTTCAGTTTGTATGAACCATTAAAGGCAGCTGCGGCTATTAACCCTATGAAAAGTCGCGTGGGGGTTTGATTCATAAATAAATTGTCGATATTTTGAGATAACTGTCCTTTAGGAATAGAAAAGGACTTTAATGTTACACGTTTCAGGGGGTAGATTGCATTAGTTTTAAGTAGCATTTTCTCGTGTGCTAGTGCGACCGCTGGATTAACTTTTGCTTTCCGAACTACCAAAGCAGCATATGTTATGACAGACTTGTAACCGACAGTGTCGTCTTGTGTCATAAGGTTAAATGTATCTTTAGAAGGGGTAAGTTTAACTTTCACATCTACACCGTTAAGCATGTATCGGTCTTGAGCAAAAATGTCAGAATGGATCCTTCCTATCATGTCTATTTCATGACTTTTTGCGGCCGCATTTCTGCGTGTCTTAAACCCTTGATTTGTGTCACCTGTTAGATCATCAAGAAAGGAAACCGTGTCCTTGAAATATAGAGCGGCTGTCATAAAACTGTTTTTCATATCGTCACCATAATTTAAAGTAGCCTCTAGAAAACTTCGATACGGATAAGTGTTCTCGGATCCAGTGATCAATGTATCGTTCAGAGAAACGTCCACCTGACTGAATAAACTGTTTAGGTAATAGTTCACAGGTGCGACTTTGTCGTCGTCTTTTAAAATATCCCCATTTGGTAAGGTGACTTTGCAACGCACGTGAAGGAATGTATTGAATAAATCCAAATAATCCTCCGAATTTCCTGAAATGACAAACTCTATCGGTGCACCCGGTGCGATAGATGCTAGGGGAAATAACTCACAAAAATGACCCGAGTCCACTGCAGTTTGAGAGGCAGGGACTGTGAATATATCCAACCCCGAGTGGAAACATTCACAACTATTCGGGTGGATCAGTGCCATGTTTAAGCAAATATGTCGGAGTACTGAGCTGTTTTATCCCTGTTTTTCTGCCGCTGCTTAGGGTGGGTCTGTTTGGAGTGATTATGGTTTTGTCTGTACGAGGTTTTTATGCGTTTAAAGGGCTTCCCGGGAGGGATCCTTCCTTGTCTTTTTCTTTTTCTAAGACCACTCCCTGTTTGTGAACCGGCTAAATGATCAACAGTTCTTTGAAGCAAGCGATGGCCAGCTTGTTTTGCGTGATCTTTAAACGCCTCTCCAACATTTCTACCCGATAACGCATCATTAGCCACTTGAAGGCCTGTATGCAACCCCTCTTGCAAAAGAGCCTTGCCACCTGTCTTTAACCAGGGGAGAACCATCCGCCCTAACCCACTGAAGAAACTTCCTATACCATGACCTCTTTGATGCCGACCTCCAACAAACACGGGTAGACCATAACCAACTTGGTGATTATAAAAATCTTCGTATAGTTTCGGGTTTCGGTGTAAGGGTACATGTCTCACCATTTTTTAGGACAGCTCAAAATGTTTTTGTGTTCTAAAATGAAGCGTCACGATCGAAGTTCCAGATAGAAATGGTAGTTTTTGGCCTAGATCATCCGTTAAAAGAATTTCAATTGTGTCGAAGGCGAAACGACTCAATGGAACATAATGGGGTTTATCGTAGACTCTAAACACGGTTATTGCTCTTTTATCCAAAATTGGTACCGTACGTAACAAGGGAACCATGACGTCACCCACAGGTCTTGCTGCTACCAAATCACAATAGACGAATACATTTGTCAAATCTGTATCTAATTCTATCTCTGAAAAGTCCCCTTTCAGTATGTGGCGATTGTCATCTACTTCGCTAAACGGAAATCCTAAGATTTTTTGTAGTTTGTCACTAATTCTAACTATGGCTCCTCGTTCATTTAGTTTGAAGAAAGAGTGTCTGAGTGTCTTGTTATGGTGTAAAGTTAAGATGCCCATTTTACCGGCTTTGATTTCCGCTTTTAAAATTTTGCGTTTCAAGGCTAGAATTATAGAATCAACTGATGTATACATCCCTGGTGTTATGGCTATTATTATGGGGTCCTTTACCGACTCGTCTGGTCCGGTTTTGGGTTCATAGTATTGAATCCACACTTCATCTTCATGAATGTTACAGTACGTATTCGGAAATTGAATCTCAACTAAACCAACCTCGTATTGGGACGTCACATCTATTGTTTGTGGTAGTTTCACGAAGAAGTGTCCGGGTTGATTATTAGGGAATAAATTTGGTGAAGAATTACTCGGTAATGTGACGTAAAAACTCATGGTCTTATAGCGTTGGTAGAGTTTGGTCTGAGTTTTGGGTTAGGTAAAACGTATCCGAGACAACTAGAAAGTAACACAACCCAAAGTTTTCCTTCATCTGAATTTTCTGTACCACGCGTCAGATTATATAAGGAGACGCATATTACTATGGTTATTAGCACCATTTGAGAAATAAAGACGATTTCTGGTCGGTCCGCGAGCTTGCCAAACCATAATGAAAGATTGGACCTAATGGACACGTCAGATTTTGGTCGCCTCTCGTCCTCTGAGCTCAAACTGGCTTCGCCCTCCTGTAAGTCGTGGTCAAATAGGGTCGGGTTGGTAGGTATTTCTTCCATAATACTAGTCTTTATATCTCGAGATGTTTTTAGCTGAAATCCAACTGTTGAATGAAGAATTGTAACCAAACCATTTCACTAAATACTCTTTGCCGCCTACCGTTCGACGTTCCCTTATAATCT
Organism: Lymnaea stagnalis; assembly: GCA_964033795.1. Taxonomy (NCBI): domain Eukaryota; kingdom Metazoa; phylum Mollusca; class Gastropoda; family Lymnaeidae; genus Lymnaea; species Lymnaea stagnalis. Next base: position 322,001 of record CAXITT010000701.1, on the reverse strand, counting down.
TTTCGATACGGTACACTTGTTTATCTCCGACTTTCTGAATCTCCTCCTTATAAAAATTTCCTATGATCGGTTCGTTCATATAATCGGTCAACTTGTAAGTTATTGGATTCGTCTGGGAATTTACCTTGTCAATAGTATAAATCTCTTCGGACCATCCAGGGACATAACCCTTTTTAAAAGTCTGTCTGCTCTGAGCAATCCGGACTCTCTCCCCTTCTTTAAAAACGGGTTTTTTGTCTGGCACAACAGAGGCGTATAATGTATTCCAAACCTGTTCTTGATTGTCTATATTAACATCAGCTGGGGTCATACGAATACTCCTATGATATGAATTGTTATAATTGTGAACCAAGTCATCAATTACATCGATGTATCGCAGTTGATTTGTTTTTGTAAAATAGCGCCACATCTTTTCTTTTAAAGTCCTATTAAAGCGTTCAACAATAGACGCTTTGATGTCTTCATTCTCCGTGGTAAAGAAATGGACCTTCTCTTCTTTAAGAAAGGACAAAACCTTAGTGTTCCTGAATTCCGATCCCTTATCTGTTTGTAGAAAAAATGGCTTGGCTTGAGCAAAAATTGTCTGGATAGCCTCAACTAGAGCTTTACCCGACTTTGTTTTTATAGGAATCGCCCAGGCGAACTTACTAAACACATCAATACATGTTACTAGATACGCCCTGTCGTTATTATATTTCCTTAAACTTCTCATGTCTATGAGATCAGCTTGAAACTGGTGGTTTATTCCACCTGCTATGATGCGCCGTCTTTGAAAATGTCGACGAATAGGTTTATGTAAGGTGTAAGCATCCTGCTGACTTAACCATTCTTTAACTTCTTTAGTACTGAGATTGTGCAAATTACGTTGTAATCCAACCGCTCCCGCATACGCCCCTGGGCGCCTCGGATCATAATAAGCCCTTCTTAATTTTTGTTGCTTGGCCAGCCGACCCATTTGACCGGAGATGGTAATTTACTCTTCTTACGTCTGGTTCGTTTAGCGGGTGGTGTTGATAGGTCTAGCGGTCTTTTAGCCGTTGTGTCCACCTTTTGTCTTTTCGGGTTAGGCGGTGAATCAAGGATTTCATTTGTGTCTTCCTTTTTTAAGTTAAGCTTAGCTTGGTCATCACTCAGTAGTTGACTAGGGGGTTGACTAGGGGGTGGTGGTGGTGGTGGTGCTATATCGACTAACCCTAAGGATTTATTTTTGTATTCTGTTAGCCGAGCCGTATACCGTTGTAAAGTTTGTTGATATTGTTTTACTTTGTCGCGCGGTGACAAATCTTCTCTGGTTAGAATATTTTGCATTTGCCTATCCAGATCACGTAAGCTCTCACCTAACATATCTGGTGGTACGTATGGTTTTTGATTCATAGCCTCTAATACACGGGGATCGATCAAAATCATTTTCTTGGCCATCATTAAAACCCTAAGACACCTTTAAGGACGCTTACAATAGGCCCGAGTAATGCTCCTATGAAACCGCCTTGTTGGAGAATTTGCTTACGCTTTTTGATTGATAGCCTCTTTTTGGTGAGTTGTCTTAGACTTGCTTTGTGTCGCTGCAACCGTCTCTTCTGAGCGGGTGTAAGTGGCACGTTACCTTTTAAAACATTGTGACAACATTCACATAAAGTTTGTATGAGTTGAGGGGACGCGTTTTTGACTATGGTCTTTGCCAGTGAAGGGTTAGCCCGACACATGAACCGTAACATTTCTCCTTGTTTTTTAACGCGTTCTGACATGACTTTATTTGGGTACGTACACAACTTGATGTTCGTCAGGAAATATACAACTGCGTAATCTCAGCTGATCAGGTGTTTCCTGTCGAAGGTCGAATAACAAATAACCATGCGGGGACGCTGTGGCGTCTTTAAAACTTTCTTGCACATACGAAACGCGACCCGGGTACATTTGTTTTGCCAAATGGGTAATCTGCGAGCCGTCTCGCGGGTTTTTGAAGAGCACTATGTAATGCGAATTAAGACTTATTGTTCTTTGTTCTTTATTTTTCCCAAATAGGTTTTGAACAATGTACAAAACACTGATGTCACGATGGTGACTACCTTTGGTAAACAATTTGGTAATTCTATCATCTGTTTCGGCCATCAA
>CAXITT010000701.1:182938-316175 GCA_964033795.1 Lymnaea stagnalis | reverse complement strand
ACTCTGGTTATTTTTGTCCTTCGGTACTTTTTTTTTTTTTTTTTTTTTGTTTGATGCAAGGGCTTCATTTCGCTTGTCTTCTTCCTTTTTCACTCTTTCATACACTGCTGTTGGCCAGCAGGGACCTTCTTCGTCAATGATCTTTAATTTGTTGATATCAATGTTGGCTTCCCTCATGCTGGCATAAACGTCAATTTTTTTTTCCTGTCAATGAATTCAAGTCTACCATACCTTGTTCTTATATTATTTTTTTTTAAACTTAAATGCAGTCCATCAATTATTAATTTTTTTAACCATCGGTAAGTAGCTCTTGCAACCAGTGAACGATCCTCATCAACACCAAACACAAAAACATTGCAAATCCCCTCTACATGCATAGGAGCAAGAATGATCAATAAATTGATCGTGGGCCCTTAATATATAAAAAAAGAAGATTACAGTGATGCCAAAAAGATCAATATGTAAAGTACAGTGAGTCCACGATCAAAAGATAGATAGTCATCTAACACAATAAAAAACTAGAAATAAAACAAATTCGAAAAGAAGTTTATTTGGCAATATCAAAAGCACAGGGAAAGATAATTGTTGATTCACACCAAATAGATCTAACAGGCACAAGAAAACGTTGGGTTCACACCGATAGATCTAACAGACATAAGACACCTGTGGGTTCACATCGATAGGTCTAACAGACATAAGACACCTGTGTATTCACACCGAATAGATCTAACAGACATAAGACACCTGTGGATTCACACCGAATAGATCTAACAGACATAAGACACCTGTGGATTCACACCGAATAGATCTAACAGACATAAGACAAAGTTTCTTCACACCGAATAAATCTAAATAGAAAGAAAACAACTGTTTGTTCACACCGAATAGATCAAACAGACATAAGAAAACCGTTTGTTAACAATGAATATATCCAATAGAGATAAGACAAGTTTTTGTTCACAACGAATAGATCCAACAGACATAAGACAGCTGTGGATTCACACTGAATAGATCCAACAGACATAAGACAACTGTGGATTCACACTGAATAAATCTAACAGATCTTAGACAAATCTTGTTACATAGAGTAGAGGACGGATTAGGAGATGGACCATTGAACGAAGCAGAGGATGAGAAGAAGTTGGAACATATGAGTAGAAGATGGATCAGTAGATGGGGAACCTCTAAGGTCAAAATAATGAAACATTAATTTCTCTGTTAGGAAAAATATAGTGACACATGACGAAACATTTGTGCATGTTGAAACGGAGGCTTTAATGGTCACTTTTAATAGGTTTACATTTCATGTGGGTCTGAGGATATCAAAGGCAATTGTCATAGGCTTATATTTCATGTGGGTCTGAGGATATCAAAGTCAATTATCATAGGCTTATATTTCATGTGGGTCAGATGAAATCAGGGTCAATTTAATAGGCCTACATTTTATTCTGCGTCAAAGGATGTAAAGGTTAACTAAAATAGGCCTACATTTCATTCGGGCCAGAAGATATCAAGGTCAATTTTAATAGGCCAATATTTTATGTGGATCAAAAGATATCAAGCCCAATTGCAATTGGCCTACTTTTCATGTGGATAAAAATATTTAGAACGACGTGATGAGATAGATTTTCACCATGGAAGTGCAGACATCGATTTTTGCCTTGGTGGTGTTTACATAGATTTTCATAGATTTTGATGTGATGAAATTAATTTTCACCTTGGTGATGATGACATAGATTTCCACCTTCGTGATATTGTTAACACAGATTGTTCGCCTTGGTGGTGATGAGATAGATTATTATATTAGAGGTAATGACATAGATTTGTGCCATGGTGGTGATGAGATAGATTATTATATTAGAGGTAATGACATAGATTTTTGCCATGGTGGTGATGAGATAGATTATTATATTGGAGGTAATGACATAGATTTTCACTTTGATGGGGAAGACACAGGTTTTTGCCATGGTGGTGATGAGATAGATTATTATATTAGAGGTAATGACATAGATTTGTGCCATGGTGGTGATGAGATAGATTATTATATTAGATGTTAATGACATAGATTTTTGCCATGGTGGTGATGAGACAGATTATTATATTAGAGGTAATGACATAGATTTTTGCCATGGTGGTGATGAGATAGATTATTATATTAGAGGTAATGACATAGATTTTCACTTTGATGGGGAAGACACAGGTTTTTGCCATGGTGGTGATTAGATAGATTATTATATTAGAGGTAATGACATAGATTTGTGCCATGGTGGTGATGAGATAGATTATTATATTAGAGGTAATGACATAGATTTTTGCCATGGTGGTGATGAGATAGATTATTATATTAGAGGTAATGACATAGATTTTCACTTTGATGGGGAAGACACAGATTTTTGCCATGGTGGTGATGACATAGATATTCACCAAAGATGTGATAACAGAGATATTCACCTTGAAGGTGATGACATATAATTTCACCGTGATGAGGATGACATAGATTTTCACCTTGGTGGTGTTGAGTTAGATTTTTACCTTGATGGTAATGACATAGTTATTCACCTTAGTAGTGATGACAAAGATTTTCGCCTTGGTGGTGATGAGATAGATTTCACCTTTGAGTGATGAGATCGATTTTCACCTAAATGGTGATGACATAGATATTCACTTTGCTGGTGAGACATAGATTTTCACTTTGATTATGATAACATAGATTTTAACCTTAGTGGTGATGACATAGATTTTTACAATAAAGGTGATGACGTAGATATTCACCAATGGTGTGATGACATAGATTTTAAACTTTAAAAAAAGGTGATTTTTTAAAGTGGTTGAGAGATGATTGTTCCCATCAAAAGACTAATGTTTTGGTCACGTGATGTGATTTTATGAAATCGGAGGCCATTGAACCGTTGAAAAGGTCATATCTCAATGATTATTGGGATACATATAGTGTTTAGATATCAGGCCATCAGTTTTTGTCAATCTTTTTGTTATAACGTACGCTATGATAGTACCTAAAATTGTGAATGGAATTAAAAACATTTAAAAATAATATCCGAATATCTTGTGTGAACTTGAAGAGAAAAAGCAATGAAGAAATGTAATTGTGACATTTTATACATTGCTTGGCCAAGTAAGGGTCATACACTCATATTTATCAATTCAATTTAATCAGGTGTCGGCCACTTGTCACTTATGTTATTGAACATGTATTTTTTTATGTTGTATAATAAGACACATGTAATAGGTTCTAGGTGTATCATTAAGAATTTATTTCAAGGCATTTTTAGAATGTCAATTGAGGTAATGATTCAATGATTTGACGATAATTTATTTCATTCTTATCCGATAAGAGAAAGGGAAATAACTGTAATGGTCATGAGAGCATGCGTGAATGTTGTATTATTAAATAGGAAAAGTGAGCGGTTGTAAGAAGGTTTGCCATTTCTCAGACCGCATAACGTCATAACGTTACTATTTTTAGAAAGTCGGACAAACATTTCTTAAAACATGAGAGCTAATAGCGTGTTTCAGCATATCGTTCGGATGATCCTTGCATCTAGAGTCACGGTTACATTACCGTACGCGCAATAAGTCACATTTTACAAAATAGCAGTAAAAATGTATAAAAAGATTTCGTAAAATATAGATTTAAACACGTTTTGATTTAGTTCAAGAGCCACTTCACTAACATAGTAGTACGGAACAGTGTTGCCATTTTGATCGACCCAAGTACCGGATGATTACAGCAGTTCTATTAATAGATTTCAAAGAGATAAAATATCAATCTCGATGACATATGAGCTAATTGGTTAAAAGGTGAAGTGAGCTTGTCAAATTACATGCCCTGAAAGTCCCTTCCCCACGAAGTTTGTAGCGATGTCTCCAAGAACGTTTGTGTTCATGTACCACGGACGTGTGTGTTCATGTCCCAAGGACGTGTGTGTTCATGTCCCTAGGACGTGTGTGTTCATGTCCCTAGGACGTGTGTGTTCATGCCCCTAGGACGTGTGTGTTAATGTGCCTATGACGTGTATGTTCATGTCACAAGAAAGTGTATGTTCATGTCCCTAGGACGTGTGTGTTCGTGTACCACGGACGTGTGTGTTCATGTCCCAAGGTCGTGTGTGTTCATGTCCCAAGGACGTGTGTGTTCATGTCCCTAGGACGCGTGTGTTAAAGTCCCTATGACGTGTATGTTCATGTCCCTAGGACGTGTGTGTTCATGTCCCTAGGACGTGTATGTTCATGTCCCTAGGACGTGAGTTTTCATGTCCCAAGGACGTGTGTGTTCATGTCCCTAGGACGTTTGTGTTCATGTCCCTAGGACGTGTGTGTTCATGTCCCTAGGACGTGTGTGTTCATGTCCCACGGAAGTTTGTCTTCATGTCCCTATGACGTGTATGTTCATGTCTTAAGGACATGTGTGTTCATGTCTCAAGGACGTGTGTGTTCATGTCCTAAGGATGTATGTGTTCATGTCCAATGGACGTATGTGTTCATGTCCCAAAGACGTGTGTGTTCTTGTCTCAAATACATGTGTGGTCATGTCCCAAGGACGTGTGTGTTCATGTCCCAAAAGCGTGTTTGTTCATGTCTCAAGGACGTGTGTGTTCATGTCCCAAGGACGTGTGTGTTCATGTCCCAAGGACGTGTGTGTTCATGTCCCTAAGACGTGTGTGTTCATGTCCCAAGGACGTGTATGTTCATGTTCCAAGAATGTGTGTGTTCATGTACCAAGGACGTGTGTGTTCATGGCTCAAGGACATGTGTGTTCATGTCTCAAGGACGTGTGTGTTCATGTCCTATCTACGTGTGTGTTCATGTCACAAGGACGTGTGTGTTCATGTCGCAAGGACGTGTGTGTTCATGTCCCTAGGACGCGTGTGTTAAAGTCCCTATGACGTGTATGTTCATGTCCCTAGGACGTGTGTGTTCATGTCCCTAGGACGTGTATGTTCATGTCCCTAGGACGTGTGTGTTCATGTCCCAAGGACGTGTGTGTTCATGTCCCTAGGACGTGTGTGTTCATGTCCCTAGGACGTGTGTGTTCATGTCCCTAGGACGTGGGTGTTCATGTCTTACGTGTGTGTTCATGTCCCATGGATGTGTGTGTTCATGTCCTAACAGCGTGTTTGTTCATGTCTCAAGGACGTGTGTGTTCATGTCCCAAGGACGTGTGTGTTCATGTCCCAAGGACGTGTGTGTTCATGTCCCTAAGACGTGTGTGTTCATGTCCCAAGGACGTGTATTTTCATGTTCCAAGAATGTGTGTGTTCATGTACCAAGGACGTGTGTGTTCATGGCTCAAGGACATGTGTGTTCATGTCTCAAGGACATGGGGGTTCATGTCCTATCTACGTGTGGGTTCATGTCACAAGGACATGTGTGTTCATGTCACAAGGACGTGTGTGTTCATGTCTCAAGGACGTGTGTGTTCATGTCCCTATGAAGTGTATGTTCATGTCTGAAGGACGTGTATGTTCATGTCCCAAGGACATGTGTGTTCATGTTCCTATGACGTGAGTGTTCATGTCCCAATGACCTTTATTTTCATGTCTCAAGAATGTCTGTGTTCATGTCCCAAGGACATGTATGTTCATGTCTGTAGGACGTGTGTGTTCATGTCCCAAGGACGTGTCTGTTCATGTCCCAAGGACGTGTGTGTTCATGTCCCAAGGACGTGTGTGTTCATGTCCCTAGGACGTGAGTTTTCATGCCTCAATAACGTGTGTGTTCATGTCTCAAGGACGTGTATGTTCATGTCCAAAGGACGTGTGTGTTCATGTTCCTATGACGTGTATGTTCATGTCACAAGGATGTGTATGTTCATGTCCCAAGGACGTGTATTTTCATGTCTCAAGAATGTGTGTGTTCATGTCCCAAGGACGTGTGTGTTCATGTCCCAAAGACGTGTGTGTTTATATCCCAAGGATGTGTTTGTCCATGTCCCAATGACGTTTGTGTTCATGACCCAAGGACGTGTATGTTCATGTATCAAGGACGTGTGTGTTCATGTCCCTATGACGTGTATGTTCATGTCCCAAGGACGTGTGCACTTATATCCTAAGGACGTGTGTGTTCATGTCCCAAGGATGTGTGTGTTCATGTCCCAAGGATGTGTGTGTTCATGTCCCAAGGACGTGTGTGTTCATATCCCAGGATGTGTATGTTCAAGTCCCAAGGACGAGTATGATCATGTCCCAAGGGCGTGTGTGTTCATGTCCCAAGGACGTGTGTGTTCATGGCTCAAGGACATGTGTGTTCATGTCTCAAGGACATGGGTGTTCATGTCCCAAGGACGTATGTGTTCATGTCTCAAGTACGTGTAAGTTCATGTCCCAAGGACGTATGTGTTCATGTCTCAAGGACATGTGTGTTCATTTCTCAAGGACGTGTGTGTTCATGTCCTAAGGACGTATGTGTTCATGTCCCAAGGACGTATGTGTTCATGTCCCAAAGACGTGTGTGTTCATGTCTCAAATACATGTGTGTTCATGTCCCAAAGACGTGTTTGTTCATGTCCCAAGGGCGTGTCTGTTCATGTCTCTAACAGGCTTATGATGCACCACAACCAATAAAACCAATCATTCATACATAAGTTATTTGCAATTCAAGAGCAAAAAATTCATTTATGACAAAAAAATCAGATCATTGAATGTCAAGAGGAAAATTATTTTTTCATTTCATTGAAATTCAACCAATAGAAATAGTTCTATTTATATAACATATCAGGGCAATAACATCAATATCATTAACGTATATTAAAAAAAAAAGAAATTGATTGTCACTAGAAAAACATAAAAGTACCCAACTTTATTACAGATGAACACATTATTACAGGTGAGAGATGACTCAACACAATAGAAGCAGTCTTTCTTTGCTCTTAAATGAAACATGTACAGATCACGGGGCAATTCTTTTGTCCGCGGATTTAACAACTCTATGTTTCATCATGTTAATTAAAATTAGTCACATTTTTTGCTGGTCTTTTGCCCGTAGTCATAACTCATATGGTACTTCAGTTTTACAATACATAATCAAATTTTTACATAATGGAAAATGACGGTCACAAAAACAAAAACAAAAACTAATAAAATTCAAAATATTCGGATCAATTATAGTCATATTTCATTTGAACAAATTCGTTTTTGACAATAAAAACAAAGGCCTCAACCCCCAACTCTTATACTTGAAACCTCTTCTCCCAAATCATGGACTTGAAATCTCACTTCTTGTACAAAATCTTAACTAGTGTATCTTTAGAGATGTTAGCACACTCCCCTGTCTTCTATATATTAAGGTCCCACGTTCAATTTATTTATAATTTTGGCTCCTATGCATGTAGAGGGGATTTGCAATGTTATAGTGCCTGGTTTTGATATGGATATTTCACTGGTTTCAGCGGCTACTTTGTGAGGGAATCATGCACTGGGGTTTTGAAGGCTTGAGGCAATAGACACAAATGTGTCTAGTGTTGTTGCCTCAACTGTTTCTTTTGAAAGCTTGTTCCACTCCCTGATTGTCTTGGGCAGGAATGAACAGTTCCTATATTGGCTTCTTGCTGGTATGAGCCGGAACTACCTGTCATGGCCTCTTCGCTGTCTATGAGAGAGCGAGACGAGCTTCTGTTTAATGCTGGAGCCGTGGACCAGCCCAGTATTTATCTTGTTCGTCACGGAGAGCCTGGATAGTCGTCATTGATCCTCCAATGGTGACCAACCTAGTGTGTCCAGCATGCTGCCAATACTAGAGGTATTCCTGTAGCGGTTCAGGACAAAACGTGCTGCCCGTCGCTAGACCACCTCCAACCTGTTGATGCTCTTCTGGATAAATGCGTCCCAGACTGAATATGCATCAACTAAAAGCAGACGGACAAAGGCTTTATATGTTCTTCCTTTCACTCTGGAGTTGCCGATATATAGATTACGCCTTAAGAACCCCATGGTCTCTTTCACTTGGTTGCACACATTGCTAATATGCTCGTCCAAGCGGACCTCTCTTTGAACGGTAGCACCCAGATATTTTACAGAAAAATGGCTCAAGCATATGGCCATGCAGTTTTTATTGGTAGTGTAGAGGAGTACACTTTCTAAAGACTGATAGTGTCTGGCACTTGGCAAGATGAAATTTCATGTCCCAGTTCATCTCCAACTCAGCTAACCGATTGAGATCCTATTGTAGTTGATTCTAATCAGATCTGTTGGCAATCGTCCTATACACTGTTGTGCCATCAGTAAACAGTCTTGGGATGTCAGTTTCTCGGATAGGTCATTAATGTATGCTAGGTACAAACAGGGGCATAGCACTGATCACTGGGCGAACTCTGACTGATCACCGACAAAGGAGGAGCTAGTACCGTCCATCACTACTGTTTGGCATCAGTTCCCGAGAAAGCTATAGATCCTTTTTTAATAGTGCCTTAGATTTCTCTTTTCTGAAGTTTGTGTAGAAGCTAACTTTTATTGACACAGTCAAATGCTTCTGAGAAGTCCATCACCAGCACGTCAGTTTGTTTGCTGTTCTCCAGATTGGTCATCAAGTCTTCTACAAATTAAAGAAGCTGGGTCTTACATGATCTTTTGACTCGGAAGCGATGTTGACAGTCATTTAGTATATTTTGGCTCTCAGGATTCTTCATGACTGCCTTACGATTATGTGCTCCAACAGTTTGTATACTTCGCTGGTGACGGATATCGGAAGATAGTTGCCAGGGTCTCAATGCTCCCCTTTCTTGTAGATTGGAAGGACATGCCCTGTTCTCTAGTCTGCTGGAACATAACCTGTGCACGACATTGGAAGAACATTGTCAGTGCAGGAGCGATTTCTTTGGCTAATTTCTTTGAGCACTCGTGGTCAGGACCACATGCTTTGTAGGCGTTCATAGTTTTGAGGATGGCAAGCACACCCAACTCTGAAATCTGGATACATTACATGACGGGGTAGGTTTCGTTCATCATGTTGGTCTTCAGAAGGAACTCAGCATCCGAGTACTCTCTACCGTCACCAAAGACCGACTGGAATTGCTGAGTATGTCAGCCTGTGCTTTTGGGTCAAATGTCAAATTGCCATTCGATCTCTGGTGGGAAGTTTCAGCATTTGAGGACATTTGGTGCTTCACATAACCACAGAAGCGCTTGTGATTGACACTCTTGGTCGAAGTGTCTTCCTCAAAGAATATGCCGTTCAGGTATTTCCATTAAGATATGCGCAGTAAGCGTTGGATGGTTTGGTGGAGCCTCAGTACCTCCTCTCTCAGTTTAATCTATCCAATGTTCCTCAATCGCTTATATTGGCGATCTCTCCTGTTGATGATGAGCCTACGGATTTCAGCAGTGACCCATGGCTGCTTTATCTTTGTTTGGTGGTCTTGTGTGGTATGTATTTCTTCACTGCATCAGTAATTGACTTAAACGTCACCCTCAGCTCTTCTATTATCGATGTACCTTGAATCGCCTGCATTTTTTAGCTCAGCTCTTTCGTTGCCATGGCAGTCTGCCTTTACATAAATTGAGATTTCTCGTATGATCTGTTTATTTTTCAGTGTGTTGCCCTGAAATTCTCAAATTGATATATAGTGGTCTAATACCAGGGGATGACCTCAACTTTGGGGATCAGATGTGGACATTTGGTGAGAAGTAGGTCAAGAGTGCCCCCCCCCCCTTTTTTCGTCAGTTCTTTAACCAGCTATCCCAGATCAGGGTTGTTAATCATCTCCATGAATTCAGAGTGTAGGACAGGGCATGGGGGCTCAAAATACCCCCTAAAAAGGAGAAAAGCGTTCTTTGAATGTGTTGTTCTCTGAAGCGATACTTTGAACCGCCTCAGGCTTGGTTCATCTGCTGTGTTGGGTGTGTAATAGGCACAAACGTAGAGTGTGCGTCTACCCTTTAGTTTCACTTTCACCTTTTGTAGCTCTCAGTCATTAACATCTAGTTCTGGAACAGCGTGGCAGTCAAGGTTGTGATGGACAGCAACAAGTAGTCTTCCTCCTCTGTCTTTAACTAATTCAATATGTGTTTCCATCTTAATGTCAAAGCACTCCTGGCTCTCATTACAACTCTCTGTAACAGAATGAAAATTTGAGCAACCCCTGCTCACAACATCTAGTGATTCATTTTCACAACAGCTCTCTGCAATAAAATAAAAATCTGAGCACCCCTGGCTCACATTTCTTAGTAATTTATATTTATTGCACGTTTCTGTAATAATCAACATTTGAGCAACGTTTGCACAGTATCCAGTGACTCATTTACATCACAAAATGTATAAACACATTGTACACTTTTTTCCCATTCTGAGGGGTTACATTCGCCTCCTCAAGTAAATTGTGTAACCATACAAATATATAATTACAATGTAACTGACATTTATTTCTTTTTCCCTCACTATTGACGAGATACAAAAAAAATCTGCAATAGTGTTTTCTTTTCCCTTGATATATTCAATGTCAAAATTGAATTCCTGTTAAATTTATGCCCATCTGGTGGCTCTCGAATATCGAATATAGCCGTTTTTAGATATGTAACGCCCGGTGATCGCATTCTCTCCAGTATAAAAGAGTAATTTCCCCGTTTTCCTAGTAGATGCAAATTATTCCTCTGTGTACATTTCTTTGCTTTGCTTCTAGTTTCCATTAAGTGATATGATTTGCTAGGACCAACCTCAATCTCTTTAAATACATTTTTGGAAAAAACTAAATTTTTACACACAAAAAAAAAATCATATATACATAAAAATCGTATCCGGAAAATTGATCGAAAGAAATTTCGTCGACAGTAAATATATTGACGGTAATTTGATCGGACTAAAATTTGGTTGAATTTTTTTCTCAGTTTTGACGTTAAAATTTTGTATCAAATTTCTTTTTGAACGCATTATTTTGTTTTACTATATAGTATAAAGCGTTCGAAAAGAAATGTGACGAAAATGTTAATGTGTAAACTGAAAAAAAAGATTCTATCAAATTTCCGTTCGATATAATTTCGGTCGATCAATTTACCGTCGACGAAATTTTTTTCGATCACAATTCGGTAACCCATAAAAAGTATATATAAACAAAAATAAAAAGTTAATAAATTGCCCGGGTTGTGGAATATCCTTCTTGGAGTTAAAAAAATATATATTAGAATGAACTAGAGTCACATAATGCTAAAAGCGAGATACTATTTAAGTACATTCGTTTTCCTAAAACTATCATAGTTATTTTCTATTATTTTACGGAAATGGAATACATTTTAATGCGCAAAAAATATTTACAATCCACTTTTGTTTTAGTAAAAGTTTAAATATTATTATTATAAATTACAAATACATTTAAAGTATCGACTAAGGTATTATTTTAAGCATTTTATTTGCGCTTGAAAACCAAGACATCACTTGTTTTTAGTGCGTTTTCAATATTGCGAAAAAATAATTAGAATTAATTTGTTTTCAATAAATACGCAAATGACGTCATAGCAACAATTACCTTTTTCACCCAAAGCCCGCAGTTTCTTTGATTTAATAACCGATTCTAAAATATATCGTGAAAACCCAAAATAGGAGCCAAAATGATCAATAAATTGATCGTGGGCCCTTAAGATATTGATATAAACCCAAACATCTGTCGTTTTTTATTGCGTTGTTATTATTGCGAAATTTAATTTAAAATTATGTTCTAAATGACGTCTGCTGTATTTACAACATTTGACATTTATTAACTTAATATCTATGAATTACTATTAATTCAAAAGAAATCAGATTAATTTTATGAATTATAGCCCTTAACTGACGTTATATTGTTACTACAACTTAATGTAAAATAGTGCCATAGCTACTAAAAATGTCGTTGAAAATCGAGAAAGCTATTTTAAAAACTAGTCATGTTTATTTAGTCCAATACCCATATTGAACTTCAGATTTTATGATTAAAAGGTTATTCTCCAGATACCTCATTTTTATCGTAATTATAAAACTTCATTCATTAAATAAATAAGGCTGTGATTGTATTATATTTAATTTCATTGTTTAAATACTTATTCATTTCTAAATAATTATAGTACCTCCACCAATTGTTAGTAAGTTAGAAGTGAAGTAATGTTAGCTTTGTATCTTTTACCGTAAATTTCTCACTGGGTAAAGTATCAAATTTAATTAAGTTAAAATCATGAAAGAAATTATAAGGAATTAGTTTAAAAAAAAAAAAAAATGCTGAGTGCATTGTAATTTGATTATTTGCAATTTTATATTGTCACTAAATGCGTTTAATATGACATTTTTTAGGCAAACATCCATTTTATCGCTATTTATAATATTTTATTATACAGGGGTCCTCAAACGTTTTATTAATTTCCTTCCGATACAGTTGCATGCCGGATGATTGTTTCAAGAGATATTCAAGAATCCCTACAATGATGCTGAAAATTTCTTATTTCTGAAGAAAAAGAGCAAGTAAAAAATTATTTCAAATGCAGAACAATGATATACAACTTAAAGATATTAGGACTTCATTTAAATGTATGGGCCTGGCTTTCATCTTATATACGTTTCCATATTTATTACCACCTAACGGGCCACGAAAAGAAACCCAATGATTCCTTCTTGCGGGATCGATCTATCAGAGTAGAATAAATTTTCAAACGTCTTCAATGTGATTTTATATAAAACTTGACGAATAAATGTATGACTCCTCTAGACATGGATGAAAACAAGAGTTCCGAAGAAGGAAAGCGTTACCTGAGCAAAGAAAGACAAAGTAGATGGAGAGAAAAACAAAGACGGTTGTCAAGTAAGAGACTACGAGAAGCAAGCGGTGACGTAGATAGAAGGGCAGTAGAACAAGAACTGGCAGTTGAAGATCCAGTGAGACGAAAAGCAAATGATGTGCGTAAACACCACAGTAAAGCAAGAATCGCAACGGCAAAATGTCAAACGATAAGCAATGAAGCTCTACATTTTGTTGAAAATCATGTTCAGACTCATGATTGTGGACAACTTAATATCATATGTAAGTATTGCAGTCTTATGAACTTTGTCAAGGAACTTCCAGCAGATGAAAAATTTACAGAAAAGGCAAAGTTAAATTACCAATACAAACCAACATTCACGGCGTAGATCTTTCTTATCCCGTCTTTCTTCAAAAACTTTTATCGGATCCAAAATATAAATATCCAGGTCATTTTATTTTTCGTGAAAAAATTCGCTCATACAACAATGGAGCGTCGTTTGCGTCGTTGGGAGCGAAAATAATCGATGTTCCAGGTACCGTTCCCAACGTTTTAAAATTCATGGACAACTATATCACCGGACTTCTCACTTTGAAACACTTTCCCAACAACCTCCACAATACGCTCAACTATATGTGATAGACAGCACACAAGCTTTTGATGTCCGAGAACAGCATCCCGCTAATGATCGATGCCTTCCAAACATTTTGACTTATTCGACTGTTTTTTAGACAAAATAAAAGAATCGCACAGTCGTAACAAATGTGGCGTGAAGTAGAAGCTGATGCTAAAATACAGGCGGTAGCAAATGGAGATACAATTCCTGTCGTCGGCATGGTATTCCGTCGAGACCACCAGTCAGACCAGCGACCTTACAATGCTCCAAATTCAAATGAAATCGCAATGGTATTTGTAAACGAAGATGACGAACCTCCATTTGAACGTGACATACAAATAAACCCTTGGAATCCAAACAATCCAAAATATCAATTTGTCAACATCAATATTATGAGTCCAAACTTGGATCCAATGACATATGCCTTTCTTTTCCCATATGGACAGCCTGGGGTGTGCGATTCGTACGAAGACATGCTTCGAAATAGAGTTCGACAATTAGAAAGGTATGTCAATGCAAAGCAATTGGCCCTAACATACAGACGGTATCATCATTATAGATTATAGACGCTATATCGCTCAAGGTTCTATGCTCAATCTTTGTTGACTTAGCCTTTATAATTCCGGTGCTGATCTCGGATCACACAGTGTGGGAGTCCTTCTGTTCCAGAAGCGTGTCCCTGTTCCGGTCTTCGGAGCTGTTCTAGGCGTCGCGAAGACGGAGTTCACGGTCGTAGATTCCGTGGGATCTCTGCTATGGGGAACATGATTCTCCAGGGATAAATCGTGGTAGTGAGAGTCCCTGGATATCGAAGGTCTTTTAGTAGCCGTAGGTAGTTTTGTGTAAGACGTAAATCAAACCCTAGTTCCAGCATCAAGGTAAGTCGGTCCAGTAAAAGAAACCAAGCTAAAGGCAAAATGATACAAAAAGGGATACGTATCCAAGCGAATAGTCGTAAGCTGATAAGTCCCATTACAACAGCAACGAATTCAGATCGATGTATAAAAGGTGACATAGCTTTAACATATACATCAGATTTGTGGATAGAATATAAGTCTTAGTCTTGTCATTGTCGGCTAGAGCATATGTCGCTTTGCGACAAGCTTAGATCAAGCAAACGTTTTAATAAATGAAGTGTGTGACGTAGAATCATTATCATTAAATTTACAGGTTCATAGAATACATATTGTCTTCTTGTTAAAAGAGACATGGGCGATTTGGAACAACAACCTACCATCCCCATGATAGGATGGCGGCGTGTCGAAGCCCACGGCAAAAGCAATGATAGAATGCATACTATCAATATAATTTAATATAGGCATGATTAGAATAAGATAAAAAACGATTTAATATTTGCTACTTAGCGAATGAACAATACAAGTGCAATACCATACTATCAAAGTCATGGTTGCGTACATACTAGTACTCTAGGTAGCAGTTGCAGTTAAGTATCACGCTAGTGAAGTACTAAGTCTAGTCACTTCAAGCTTCCACAATCAAGTGACTAGATCTTAAAAGTCATGTACTTGAAAATATCCTAGGTTGCAGTTATGTTTCACGCTAAAGAAGCTCTAAGTCTAGATCCTTCGAACGTCCATGGTCAAGTGATGAGATCATAAAAGACAGATTCTTGCTTGTTCAGGATACTTATTCGAGTTGGGTGACGATAATGTGATGATTCAATTGTTTGATTTAAATGTTGTATGTTTTCCCATCCAATGACAATCCCTTTCGGTGTTGTGGGTTTGACCTTCTACCCTCAAAGTTTATCGGTCTGAGGTGAAAATCCTTTTTCACGCTTTGGCGTGAGTTTTCTGGTTTAGAAATTCAATAACAACAAGGGACTTACTCCGCTTTGCGGTCTCCAGGGTAATACTGGGGGGGGGGGGGGGCTGGAGGGTATTAATTTCTCAAGGTTCATCGGTGGGATGGGTTGAACACATAATGAACGCTTTTTGGGATGAGGGGCCTTGAGTAGAAATGTGATAACACAAAGGGAACTCACTCATGCTACGCGACTGCGGGGCGAAACAGATTCTCAAGGTTCATCGGTGGGATGGGTTGAACACATAATGAACGCTTTTTGGGATGAGGGGCCTTGAGTAGAAATGTGATAACACAAAGGGAACTCACTCATGCTACGCGACTGCGGGGCGAAACAGAGGGGGACAATGGTATTATTTGACAAGGGTTTTGAAAGGGTGGCTTTACGATGGAAGAAATGTGACAAAGTACAGCCTCAGATCGTCACAAGCAGGAGGTACGTAACAATGAAATTGACAACTTCATAGATGTCCTCTATTTTAGTGCTCCAGAGGCAATGTGGTGACTTCTGGGATCAAAAATGCATGACCGATCCCATGTTGTTATGCGACTTCTGCAACATCTCCCGAATCAGCAGAGAATCATGTTCGAGAAAGGAAATGAAGAAGAGGCTTTGCTGGCAGCTCGAACTAGCAAGACAAAGCTTGAGTCTTGGTTTCAGCTCAACATAAAGATGAAAATGCACGACAGTTTCTGTACACTAACATCCCTTAACACTATGTTTATGTTCGTGGAAACTGGCAGCCACGGTAAAGAAGTGGAACTTAGATCGTTTCACGAATGTTCACAGTTGATATAAAAGATCAGGAGAGATTTTTCCTACGGCGGCCATTGCTTCATGTTCGAGGTGCCACAAGTTTTGAGTTAATTCTTACTTTTAATGGAGTAGCTTATGACACCTTCAAGGAAGCAGTGGCAGTACGTGGGCTTCTGGAAAGTGATGATGAATGGAGTCACTGTTTAGCCGAAGAAATAATCTTTCATATGCCAATACAACTTAGAGAAACTTTTGCATACCTTTTTGTCAACCTTCAAGGCCTATAGATATATGGAACCAGTTTTCAGCCGATGTGGCTCTCGATTACAAAAGAAACCATGATAACAATGCCGCAAAGAACTTAGCCTTCCATGACATAAATGCAATCTTTAAACATCATGGACTTTCTTGCACAAAGCTTGGTCTGCCCATTTCTACTGGAAATCCCATAGGAGTTCAAGCATTTGATCATGTTCAAGAAATGAAAGAAGCTGAACAAATTAAAATGTTATACGAAAAGCAGCTTGAAGCCTTTGTCAAGATAACTGATGTTGTAGACACTAGATTCTTCTACCTTGATGGACCAGGAGGTTCTGGGAAAACGTTTCTTCATAAAACATTGATGGCCTTTATTCGTGGAAGGGATCAATACGTGCTCCCTTTTGCTACAACAGAAATAGCAGGAACTTTGCTTAAAGGTGGGAGAACAGTTCGAATAGGTTTTAAGCTGCCGGTTCCACTGCTAGATACGTCAGTTTCATCAATGAGATTAATGTCACCTGAATCGACAATTCTGCGTGAAGCTTCCCTAATTATTATAGACGAAATGACAATGCTTTCAAGGCATGGATTGCGTTGTATTGAAAAGGTTTTGTGCTTAGGCCACACGTTAAGTACCTAGTAATAAATAACACAGAGGGCTCACGATTCCTGTGGCTTAATGAAATGTCAATAGCTTCCACACACAGCAGTAATTGTCAATAGCTTCCACACACAGCAGTAATTGTCAATAGCTTCCACACACATCAGTAAATGTCAATAGCTTCCACAAACAGCAGTAATTGTCAATAGCTTCCACACACAGCTGTAAATGTCAATAGCTTCCACACACATCAGTAAATGTCAATAGCTTCCACACACCGCAGTAAATTAAAGTTAGCAAATAAACGTGAAATAGCAGACAGCATGTAAAAGACCTTGTGCTGTATGACAAACGTCCTTAAATATTCAAGGGCAGTGCTAGTGACGAATTTGTGAAAGCATTATTTTTTAAGTTATTCTGGTATATTGATATATTTGGTTTAACTTGGTTTATTTGGTTTTAACATTTATTAAAATTAATTAAAGAGAAGTAAATTAATTATTAAAAGATATTAGAAAAGTGTCCAACATATTATTTTGTTAACCCTATAAATGAGTAAAAAGAGATGTTTTAAATGTTTTTAAATTCTACGGGGGGTAATAAGGGGAGAGACTGCAATCAGGTTAGTACAAAATAAAATGAGTAAAACAGAGAAAGGTTAAACCTGATAAAATAAACGCAACAAAACCGCACATTGACATTCTATTGCTGCCCACATATACTACTTACCAGCTAAG
This sequence comes from Lymnaea stagnalis, assembly GCA_964033795.1. Classification (NCBI taxonomy): domain Eukaryota; kingdom Metazoa; phylum Mollusca; class Gastropoda; family Lymnaeidae; genus Lymnaea; species Lymnaea stagnalis. The sequence continues at coordinate 298,672 of CAXITT010000701.1, read as the reverse complement.
TGCTATTTCTTATTTTTAGTTTTTTCCCCCTTTTTTCTGTTGTTTTGTTCGCGAATGCTTTCTGCCGACACGTTCGCTGTTTTGTTGCCTTTATTTTATAAATTTTACCCAATTCGACTCAGGTACCTAGAATCGCACAACCAAAAAGTATTTGGTGTGTTTGCTTTAGCTAAATGTAGGTTATTCTCATTTCTGACGCATCATCCTTAAATCACGCATTTGCATTGGTTACATGTGTGGAATATTTACATGTGATCGGTTTTCCTTTAATGAAAATCGTTTAGACCGAGTTGTATGTTCTTTGTAAAATTGCACGGTGCGGTTCGAACCCCCGCAATCCCTTCCTACGCCACTGCATGATATTTATTTATTTATTTATTTAGGCATTTGTATATAGCGCTTATCATAAAGCTCTAAGCGCTTTACAATTATTAAAACATGTAAACTAAGTAAATACAAATGAGACACTAGGATAGTAACTACTATTCTATAGAAACTATGAAAATGGCTATAAAACGAGGACACTTTGACACTTCAGGATCAACCCGAAACAGAAAATGAGGTAGGGCAAGGAGGGTGCATCACAGGTCATAGGCGGACCTAAACAGATGAGTTTTAAGGGACTTTTTGAAAATGGACGAGGTTTCACAATGACGTATATGGAAGGGGAGCTGGTTCCAGAACGTGGGCCCATGGAAGCAGAAGGAGCGTTCACCGATGGTCTTAGTTTTAGTTCTTGGGATTGAGAGGGTTCTACTGTCAATTTATATGGAAGGGGAGCTGGTTCCAGAACGTGGGCCCATGGAAGCAGAAGGAGCGTTCACCGATGGTCTTAGTTTTAGTTCTTGGGATTGAGAGGGTTCTACTGTCAATGGAAGAACGTAGTTGTCTTTAATATCTAAGTAAATATAATAAAAGTTGAATAATTTCCGTCTTGAACACCGAAATTACGAACTTCCCTTAGTCATGTAATCAAAGAGGACTTAAATTTGTTTAAAAAAACTTGTCTCGGATCAAAAATAAACCCAACATATCATCGAGATTATTAGATGTCATAAAAGTTATCATTTTAAACACGTCTCAAATATTTTTATAACTCCTGAAAATTTGTTTTGAATTAACCTGCTATTTACATCCCAATATTGCAATTAAATGTATCAATGAAATAATATACTCACAAAAATGCGCTAATTTTTCGGAGAATGTGAATTAATCAATAAAATCGTTTAACTTGTTGTTTGGTCAATTCTTATGTTTAGTCACATTTGAAATCTTTCAACCGGTTTCAAAACAAGAGGTCAAAAGTGTTATTTTTAAGTCTAAACCTACATCATGTTCTTTAGACCCATCCCCACCCCCCTGTTTGTTGAGTCATTAGATCATTTGCTCCCAACGATAACCCACATAATAAATGAAAGCTTGTCTTCTGGCACTGTTCCCCCTCTTTGTAAATCAGCTGTCATCAAACCAGTGCTTAAGAAGCTTGGTCTAGATGAAAATAATTTTAATAAACTATAGACCTGTATCTAACTTATCATTTTTATCTAAAGTCTTTGAAAAACTTGTAGTAAAACATATTTTGCTTACTTAAACGACCACTCTCTTCTCACCCCTACTCAGTCGGCCTATAGACCTTTCCATAGCCCTGAGACGGCTCTCCTGGGAGTCACAAATGACCTTTTGCTCGTACTGGACAGTGGTGTTATCTCATCCTGATCCTTTTAGACCTCATTGCGGCCTGTTGACCATGAAACCCTTGTCAAAATCCTTGAAAATCACTTTGGAATTTCGGGATCAGTTTTAGCTTGGTTTAGGTCCTATCTCTCCGATAGAATGCAGGCGGTCGCTGTCGATGACTGTCTATCCGGCAGTGCTGACTTGGTGTACGGGGTCCGTTTTAGGTCCGGTTCTATTCATAATGTATACCAGGCCACTGATCCTCTTGCTCGGGAGGCATGCTGTGGAGAGCCAGTCAATCGTAGATGACATGCAGCTATACAAGCGTATCCATAACTCTCTTGTTGATTCTGCTATCCGAACTTTGCGGGAGAGCATTGATGATGTCAAGACATGGATGACACTCAGCAAATTGAAGCTTAACGATGATAAAACGGAAGCACTCCTTATTCACGATCATAAATCATCCTCTAACCCAGCTCTCCCCACTTAATTCCATGTAGGTCGCTCTGACATACAGTTTACATCCTCCGCTAGGAATCTTGGTTATCCTCTGTCTAACAACATGTCTCTCGATAATTATATCTCTCACATGTGTCGCTCTGCATACACCGCCATTCGTCAGATAAGCTGCATCCGCCAATATCTTACAGTTGGTGGAGAAAAAAAACCTAGTCTGTGCTCTTTTTGTCTCTCGTCTTGACGATTGTAATTCTCTTCTATCAGGTTCACCAAAACAATTCATGGAAAATTACAAAAGTTCCAAAACTCAGCCGCTAGGCTAATTCTAAAGGCAAGAAAACGTGATCACGTCACACCACTACTGCATTCACTTCATTTGCTCCCTATACAAGCACGTATTGACTACAAACTCTATTTTCTCTGCCACAACTTTTTCTCGAATTCCTTCCCTTCCTATCTAACCGAAGTTCTCTCTGTCCATACACCCATTCGACAGCTTCGCTCCTCCGCAGACGCGCGTATTCTTTCTGTCCCCAAGACTCGCACAAAAACATACGGCGAACGATCTTTCTCTTTCTGTGCCACCATTCTCTTCCATTACACATCCGCAATATACCGACCATCACAACCTTCAAAACTGCACTCAAAACACAACTATTTAATCTCTACTATCCTGACTGATTCCCACCTCTGATCGTAAAACGATGGTACCGATTGTCGTCAATGGCCTAGAGATGTAAATAGTTTTATATTTACATTTGTTTTTTTAATTTAAATAATGTATGTCAATTAATTATTTCAGATTTTTATTATTTTTGTTAAATTGTATATAAAGCGTGGTGAGCGCAGCCCTAGGCTGGGGTACCACGCTATATAAAATTACGTATAATAATAATAGAATAAGTATAAATACAATATCATGTAAAACAATTTTTTATTGCTTAATAGAATAAGTATAAATATAATATTACGTAACAATCAGATTGATTCTCAACTTTGATTCTTACTTCAGTAATAAGGTAATCATATGCATTGTCCGCGATACTAAATATTCAAAACCAGCACTGTCATCCAAGTTTGGGGAGAATTCTAAATGTATACAAATTGAAGATATCAAAAGATAAAATCGGTCGGGTTTTGTAATGGAAAGCTCTCAATCCAATAAGCAGCGCATACATTCTTAAGTATTTAAACTTCACTTTCATTTTTTAGCTTTATTTGTGACTCTAATTTCGTTTTAAAATATGAAAGCATAGCTTCCCACGTTGTAATCCTAGGTAAACTTATTAGTTGATGAGATTAGGGGATTTAAATAAATGCAATAAAACTTTACTGAAAAAAAATTATAGGCAAACACATGAACATAAGAAATGAGTAGCAAAAATAGGTCACGAAATTGAAATTTAAAATTTCCTACAGGAGAAGTGTAGGAAAAAAAGTAGGTAACACTGTGTTAAAGGATAGGGCTAATGTAATAAGGATATTTAAGATTGCTGTATTGTTAATCTAAAGATGTATCGACTTATGGGAAGATTTAAACCATGTGATAGCCCATAAACATGATGAAAAACAGCTTAAAATAACGAAGTTTTAAAATTTGAAAAAGTTCATTTCGGCAATGCTTCTCATTTCATATGAATTCTTTTAAAATGTTGCTTGTTATCCCCGATAATAGGATTTTATTGTGAAATTCATACTCAATAAACTTAAAGACAATTTAATTTATTATAATTATATCAGAGCTTGTTAGAAAATATTATCAAAATATTTAAAAAGTTAATCTTTTTGTAGTAAAAAATATTTAATTAAAAAAAAAATCAATTCTAATCTTTTGGGGTCACAGAGTGCTAATCCATACTCTGCACATTCTCTTTCTGTTGCCTAATGCATTTTAAAATTATTTAACATTTTCAACATTTTAGGTTCGTTTTAGCTAGCGTTTGATAAAAAGTAATTTTTTAAATGTTAGATATATATGTTTTTTATAACGTCCCTCATCGATTTTTTTTTATATTTCTTTTTGGTTAAACAAATTGCTTGCTTGATTTCACATTTTCATGTCGAGTAACCTTTCTGATGCTATTTTGGGGCAGTGTCATCATTTTTCGGTTTTCGTTTTGTCTCCATGGTTTGTTTAAATTTGTAAACCATATTGTTATCCACAAACAAGAATATGACAATGTGATTATGGTTAACGTAGCTCAGACGATATCTTTGACTGGCATGATGACACATATTCTGTCAGAGACATTTCTTAATTAGCAGAAACCATTCATTCTTAATGTTCATTATGGAAAGGTCCTAAATGTTGGTCATTACTTTCGGCCCATCTTACATGGATATTCATAGACTTTCTATTGTTTGTCTATTACAGAAAAATGTATCTTACTTCTATTGAGATGCAGCTACACTATATATATGAAAGGTTTCAGGAGTAGACCCTTGGAATAGAAAGACTCATTAGGCTTAAAGCATTTAATTAATAAAATAATATTAATTATCTCCATTCTTGTCACACTACTTGAGCCAAGATAAATCAATCTTCTTGTTCCTTTCAATCCATCAATAACATTGAGAGAGGTGTTTGTTGCATATACTTGTCATTTGAAATCACTCATAATGAATTAAGGAAAGTTGTATACCAAAGATGAAAAGTTGAGAGATTGGGTGGAAAACAGAGAAAAAAAAACAACTCCAGTCATATTAGTATCTTCAAGAGCTTTATCCATAACCGAGATAGCAACTACACTTAATTCACTTAATTTTATAACCAGTCAACTTGATGTTTTTATATAATTCTTTGAACATAATAATTTACAACTTCCAATCTTATATTAACAAATATGTCGACTATGTTCATTAAGATGAAGAAAACATCAAGAAGGAAATAGGGTCATAACGATTGTGGAAGGTAAAAAAATGTTAGAACTTGTAGGTACAATTAAATTAGAATCTGTGGCTTTTGTACAATGAATCTATCTAACCCTAATCATTGGCTTTGTTAGGTGAAACAGTAATCTGTAGTCAAGGCTTTTGTACAATGAATCAATCTAAGCATAATTTCTTGACGTATCAAGGGAAAAAGGAAAAAGCAAAACGAGTTTTATAATATTTTTATACAACAATGGATATTTATTGACTTTTTTTACAGTTTTCTGTTTTTTGTGAAATTTTCATTTGTCTTTGCGCGCTGATGAATGCTCTATGCTTTAATGGTTTTGTCCTGTTCTCAAATTTAAGCTTCCACATACCTCGTTTTGCTATTTCATTTTTCCTTCAATTATTATATTCCAGTAAAACAGTAAGTTGTTGTGGTGAATTTTGATTAATGATTCAATCCAACCATGATCACTGGCTCTATTCAGTGAAACAGTAAATTGTAGTGGTGAATTTTGATTAATGATTCAATCCAACCATGATCACTGGCTCTATTCAGTGAAACAGAAAGTTGTAAGGGTAAGGTATTATAATTATTCCTACTCTATATGTAACATTTGTATATTTGTTTATTACTGAGTAAATCTTACCTGTGAATCAGTCTACGTGGCGTAGTAACATGAATAATTAATTATTCAGGATCTATATCGGCAGCCATATTGAAAGTACAGTGGAACCTCTCATAACGAGCATAATTCATTCCAGAATCTTACTTGTTAAGCGAAACCCTCGTTAAACGAAACGACTTTTCCCATATAAATCAATATAAATTACGATAATGTGTTCCATGCTGAAAAACTATTCATTTTTCAAAAAATGTAATTAACATTTATTCAAATAGAATTACTTATGGATTGTTAAGGAGTGTAACAACTTGGAATACAATTTAGATTTGAAACAAAAACGTAAATAAAAATATGAATTTATGACAAATCATTAATCCTTTTAAACTAGAAAACTGTCTAAAGACATTTGTTTTTGCCGACGCTTCAAAATTTGACGAAAATGTGTCACAACATTATCATAGAATAAATTTGTAGCACGAATAGCCACCTCCTTATTAGGGTGATGCTTCTCAATGTACGATGTAACAGTTTCCCATGCTTTCAGCATTTCTCTTATTGCGCTAGAAGATTGTTGCTCTGCTACTTCCTCCTCCATTAATGAGCTCTCCTCCATAATTTCTTGCTGTAAAACACGATGCAACTCCATAAGCTCTTCGGTGGTCAACTCTTGACTGTGCTCTTTCACAAGCTCTTCAATATCGTTGTTGTCCACCTCGAGTCCCATGATATTGACCAATGTCACAATCTCGTTAACTGTAGACTCCACAGGTACTGTTTCACAATCACACTCAACAACACTCTCTGGCCAAAGTTTTTTTCCAAGCAGAAGTGTGGGTCCTCTTGGTAACTCCTTCCCAAGCCTTGTCAATCATCTTGAGGCAAGCAACGATGTGAAAATGATCTTTCCAAAACTCTCTAAGAGTGAGATGTGTCTCTTCGGTAACTTTAAAACAACGTTCGAAGAGTGTTTTAGTGTAGAGTTTTTTAAAGTTAGAAATAGGCTGGAGTGACGGAGTGGTGTTGGGAGGCAGAAACTGGATATTGAGGAAATTAAATTCTTCATGAATATCATCTTGTAGGCCTGGAGGATGGGTGGGCGCACTGTCCATAACAAGCAAGACATGGATGGGAAGATTCATCTCAAGCAAATATTTTTTTACGGAAGGACCAAACACTTCATTGATCCAATCAGTGAAAATTTCACGTGTCACCAAGGCCTTCTTGTTGGATCTCCACATCACATTTAGTCTGCTCTTCTGTACATTACACTTCTAAAGGGCTCGTGGAGTTTCTGAATGGTAAACAAGCAGCTGTTTAATTTTCATATCACCGCTTGCATTGGCACAAAATCGCAGCGTGAGGCGGTCTTTCATTGGCATGTTGTTGTTTTTTTCTTGAGAAGAGTGCAGATCGTTGATGTTGACAGATTGTATGTGCGCGCTGGATTAGCCACGCTCACACCTTGCTCTCGGTTTTCAATGATTTACGTTTCATTTAAACAGTTACTTTTTCTCTCTTATGATTGTCTCCCTCTGGTTTTTTCTTCATGGACATTTTAGCCCAAATCATTACACTTTGCACATAAACAAATTACGAATACTATCTGAATACAAAATTTGTAAAAACTGGTCATCACACACGAAAACAATATGCTAACAGACCGAGTGCTCAACACAGACTAATGCATCGGCGCGGAAGTCCCGGCTCACAAATGAATGTCCAGAAAATGGGACTTCCCCTTTCTCCGTAACTCGTTATGGAAATTCGCTCGTTAATTGAGCAACTTTTTTACTTTTTTTTTTGCTCGTTATGCGAATTATGCGTTATGAGAGGTGCTCGTTATGAGAGGTGCTCGTTATGAGAGGTGCTCGTTATGAGAGGTGCTCGTTATGAGAGGTGCTCGTTATGAGAGGTGCTCGTTATGAGAGGTGCTCGTTATGAGAGGTGCTCGTTATGAGAGGTACTCGTTATGAGAGGTGCTCGTTATGAGAGGTGCTCGTTATGAGAGGTGCTCGTTATGAGAGGTGCTCGTTATGAGAGGTACTCGTTATGAGAGGTGCTCGTTATGAGAGGTACTCGTTATGAGAGGTGCTCGTTATGAGAGGTGCTCGTTATGAGAGGTGCTCGTTATGAGAGGTGCTCGTTATGAGAGGTTCCACTGTATATTAAATTAGAATGGGATGCAAAGTAAATTCTTGAGTGTGGACTTATGTTGATCTTTGATCTCCATGATATTTATATTTCTGAAAGTATTTAATGGATTTAAAGTATGTTGAATTACTTTTTCCAAATTACATCTTATGTGAATTGAGACGTTATATATTTATTAAATTATTCATGTTAAGAATATATTTAGGTGAAGTCGTTTTCTACAATAAAGTGATGACTTAAAGAGACGTATACATATCAGTATATGTTTACCTGAATGGCAGAGTTTATCCTACTTAGATATACATTTAGGATGTCTGCCTCCACATGGTCTTTACGAGCAGACCAGGGACAAATAATTTGACTTTTATTGTTTAAATCAATTGCTTATACATTTTAATGATTTGTATTTGTAAATTAAAAATCAGGATTTAAAAAATGAATAGTCAATTTAAATAAAGTAGTCTACCTTCCATATGACATCACACAGATTTATTTTCAACAGATCAGTTAAATTTTTAAACTTATTTCAATTATTTTTGTTAAGTAATTTTTTTCGGGAATTCGACGCAATTAAAAACTTGATTATCAGATTCATGAAAAAAAAAAGGATCATTGAAAGAGAGCTCTGATGCATTTGTTATTAACTATGTCAATGGCAAATCTCACGCATCTCTAACTTTGGCAGTTACTGATCTCTTACTCTATGCCATGACAGTATGTAGAGAGTATTGTCAAATACATATTTTTATTGGCTTCTCTAGTGGGAAAATAAAGTAATAGAAGATTTTCATTTTTCAATCATATCTTTTAAAAAATATTAGATTATCATTTATATCGTGATGGCACGGGAACGAAATCCTCTCTCAAAATCTTTACGGGTTTAACGGAATCATCAGGTAGTAACTGGCAATATTGGATTTCTTATCTAGCGTATAATTAATCGGATGAAATCTTAACAAAAACTTCTGAACTAAGAAGTGTTACACCTAAGTACCCGCTAAATGTCATGTATTTCAATAAATGTAAAGATGTACGTGTATCTTTTATAATTAAGTGGTCTTCAGAATTTGTTGTTGTTAGCAATTTGTTTAAACCCGCTGCCAGATGTCTTACATAGGGGAGACAGGACACCGGCTCTGTGACAGATGTACTGAATAAACTGCGTAATATTATAGAAAATAAGCAGTGTCCCGTCTCTAAACACTTCAAAAGAAGCGACCACAAGAGGGCTACAGATTTTACTATAGATGCAAGCGTGACCTGCACAAACGCACGAAGCAGGGTAATTTTCAAAAACATCTGATACAGATTTATGGAACCTTGGCACCACATGGCATAAATGGTTGTGTCTACCTTTCCCGTTTAACCTTAGCTCAACTCCTCCTCGTCATGACTAATCACAGACGACTGATTTCTCCTATTTTCTTTCCCTTTTTTTATTGCATTTAATCTCTCACCTAAGTATGTTCTTTAACAATCCTCTAGCTGCCAACTTGGATACTAAATTTCAGGTAAGAGTTATTTTAATTTAATTCTGCTTTACCGTTGTTAGTTCGCTGATGAAGGCTTCTTGCCAAAATTTTTTTTTTTTTTTTTTTTTTTTTTTTTTTTTTTTTTTTTTTTTTTTTTTTTTTCTTTACTTTTTTTTTTTTTTTTTTTTTTTTTTTTATTTTTTTTTTTTTTTTTTTTTTTTTTTTTTTTTTTTTTTTTTTTTTTTTTTTTTTTTTTTTTTTTTTGGCTTTCCTTAAATCGGGTATTCCCATACCTTTTAACTCATTTCATTTTTTTTAAATATTATTTTTTTGCCTATCTTATTGCAGTTTCACCGCCTTATTACATTAGGCATTGGGGTGATTTATTTTAAAGTTTCAAAACAAATATTGAAAATTATAAAATGAGATGAAAAATACTTGGAGTTTAAACACATTTTAACACATGAACTTTAATGAATAAACTTTTTAATAAACTTTTCCCTTTTTCAGGGTTTTTTCCTATGGATCCAATCCAAATGAACAAGAAAGAGTTAGATGTCAAAATGCCTACTACACAAAATTAAAATATTTGTAATGTTATTTACACAAATCAAATCCAGGTTAGTTTCAGTTTGGAATATAATAATTTAAAATTTACATCTTTTTAAAGTAGAAATTAACCTTTTAGAATAAAAATCTCGAGAGTAAAATATTCCCTTGTAAGATTTTTAATGCAAGCAACTGGAATATAGGAGGAGCACATTGAGAACCAGGACAATATGCGAAATAGTTAGCGCCATATCAATCAGTAAAACAAGAAGGAGCCCATTCGGAACCAGGACAATAACCTTAATGGTTGGCTCCATCTTAATCAGTGAAAAGAACACATTGGGAACCAGGACAATAACTTTTATGGTTGGCTCCATCTTAATCAGTGAAAAGAACACATTGGGAACCAGGACAATAACCTTAATGGTTGGCTCCATCTTAATCAGTGAAAAGAACACATTGGGAACCAGGACAATAACCTAAATGGTGTTATCTCACTCAGTGAAACAAGAAGGAGCACATTGGGAACAGGACAATAACCTAAATGGTGTTATCTCACTCAGTGAAACAAGAAGGAGCACATTGGGAACAGGACAATAACCTAAATGGTGTTATCTCACGCAGTGAAACAAGAAGGAGCACATTGGGAACAGGACAATAACCTAAATGGTGTTATCTCACTCAGTGAAACAAGAAGGAGCACATTGGGAACAGGACAATAACCTAAATGGTGTTATCTCACTCAGTGAAACAAGAAGGAGCACATTGGGAACAGGACAATAACCTAAATGGTGTTATCTCACGCAGTGAAACAAGAAGGAGCACATTGGGAACAGGACAATAACCTAAATGGTGTTATCTCACTCAGTGAAACAAGAAGGAGCACATTGGGAACAGGACAATAACCTAAATGGTGTTATCTCACTCAGTGAAACAAGAAGGAGCACATTGGGAACAGGACAATAACCTAAATGGTGTTATCTCACTCAGTGAAACAAGAAGGAGCACATTGGGAACAGGACAATAACCTAAATGGTGTTATCTCACTCAGTGAAACAAGAAGGAGCACATTGGGAACAGGACAATAACCTAAATGGTGTTATCTCACGCAGTGAAACAAGAAGGAGCACATTGGGAACAGGACAATAACCTAAATGGTGTTATCTCACTCAGTGAAACAAGAAGGAGCACATTGGGAACAGGACAATAACCTAAATGGTTGGTGTTACTCAGTGAAACAAGAAGGAGCACATTGGGAACAGGACAATAACCTAAATGGTTGGTGTTACTCACTCAGTGAAACAAGAAGGAGCAAATTGGGAACAGGAAAATAACCTAAATGGTTGGCTCAATCACAAAATGTGGTAGGGTGGACACAATATTTAACGATTTAAAAACAGATGACATCTTAAATATTTCTCCAGCATAGAAATCAGCCGTCAGTGACAATAATGATTTAATTAGTGAAAATTTAGTTGTGGTAATTTAAGGTAAATTATTGTAGTTCAGTGGTGCGAAAAAACATAACCATAATAACATAGCAACTATTTTTTTTTTTTTAAATACGCAATTGTGATGAGCTTTCGCAATACAAGGTAGAAATTCTCACAAATTGCCTGCAATTATTATCTCCGATAACATCTGATGATATTTTATAGTTAAGTAATAGTCATTTAAAACAGATGCTCAATGTTTTATATTAAAGATACAAGTCGTTCTAGAAGCAAATTAATATAACTGTGTTTTAATTATATTGTACATATTTTAAGCGCATATATAAATATTTTATGCGAGAACATTTTCAAAATATTTTAATTATATCTATTTATATCGCTGGAAAGTTACTTTTAATCAGAAAGATTTCAAATATTTAAAATCTAAATGCTATAGCTATATCAGTGGCGCAGCTAAGACGAGCGGACAGTACGGGGTATCATCAAGTTGTAAAATTGCATATTTACAGAGCACACACTGATCGACCTATCTGAATTTTCAAAAAAGACCACACACATGTAACTAATCAAAATGCAAATCTTGGCAAACGCAAATTCGACCATGCTAAAACACTTCTGAGAGAGCTGCATTGGCTTCCGGTCCACGCTCGCATAGAGTACACAATTGCAACTCTGTGCTACCGCTGCTTGCATGACCTGGCGCCGTCCTATTTCAAAGCACTCATGGCGCCTTATGTACCCACTAGACAACTCCACTCATCCAATAATGGCAAACTGTCGATATCGCGTGTTCGCCATGAGACTTATGGCGCACTTTCGCGTTTGCTGCCCAACAAATTGGAACACCCTTCTTGTCGCTCCCAGAAGCACCCAGACACTGAAGTCCTACAAAACCGTTATGAAAACACATCTATTTCGCAAATTTCCATTTATACCAAATAAGATGCGATCAGGCGATTATAAGTGCATGAATCAAATCGGTAAAAATTAAACACATTTAAAAATGACTTTTTACCCATTTAAAGGGTTTAAAAAATAATATTTTACAGAATTGTTTAATGTCCTTTTCTAATTAACATAAATTTATTTAATTTTTTTATTTAATATTCTTTTTAAACCAAATATATCAAAACCCAGAGATGCTTTAAAAAAAAAACATTTTTCCCGAATAGTCACTAGCACAACCCCATAACATTTGAGCAAGATTGTCATTAGATCACAAGCTCTTGTACATGATCTCTGTGATATCGTGTTTATCTTCTACCTGTACTTTTGGGTCAATCTGCTTGAGGAGGTTAATCTTTCACAGCAGTATCAGAGACTATCTTGACAAAATGATGAACATCCTAGATGCCTTATGATTGGGGACACGCTGGAGTGTATTAATCGCTTTTATTCTGAACTCCAGATTAGATAATCAGCGATCAAGGAACTAGCAGATTGTTTGGGGCTGTTCAATCCAAAAATCTACTATCAACCAGTGAAGAAGTTTTATTGGGGCCGGTACCAAAATTAACCTCTTTCTATGATGAGTTATCAGAAGTTGAACTTTTAAAAGAAATACCAAGGCTTAGAAGAAACCTATAGCAACTGATATTGAATTTCAGAAAGTCATGAATTAGTCAGCATTTATTGTTTTCCAATTTACAGCTGAATGAAATAATTTTAAAAAACATGTCATACCACAAAACGATTTATTAAAAGTACACAAAAAAGGGAGAGCATTAATGAAAAATCAAATTTAAAAAGAAATTAAGTGATTATCACCCGTAATTAATGACGATATGGTTTTGCGTCTACCCATTGGAGGAGTTGAGAAGTTCCTTATATAATCATCCCTCCTTTAAGTTTGGAGTATTTTCCTTTCCTACATTGTGTACTACTAACGTAACGTTGTTACGGTTCTTAAGTACATAATTTACATCCCGACCTTCAATAACATTTTTGTGTGTTGTTGCCCATGTTCTACTGTGGACTTATTTTAGAAAACAAAAAAAACAGTCGTGGAAGGCGGGGGGGGGGGGCGTGAATCCTTGAGTTTTCTGCCCCTTTTTACACCAACTTCTACGGTGGACTTATTTTAGAAAACAAAAAAAACCGTCGTGGAAGGCGGGGGGGGGGGCGTGAATCCTTGAGTTTACTGCACCTTTTGACACCAACTCTAACCATGCCACTAGCTATTAATTAAATTTACCTTCAATATTCGGATCGTTCCAAATATATTGCTGCCTTGATTTTTTGGTTATTCTATTTCGATAAATGTTCAATTAGTTGAAGTTTGGCCTTCTTTTTAGTCCTCTTTTATTTAAAATGTTTTCAAATAAAATTTTTAATTATTTTTTTTTAAAAGGCCTATAATTTTATGTTATGGTATTGTGAATACTATTCTCAGAGATGGGCACTTGACTTACTCCGGTGGGCATTGACCCCTGACCATAGTAATGCCTGAAAAAACACAGACTCTACGACAATGAAATATCCACTAGGTATTTCTAATAACCCCAGGGCGTCACTAAAAGTACTTAGCAAAATAAAGTATCAATTGCATAAACATTGATCAATAATGTTAAAAAATAAATGGTTTAACTGAGTTACCTTTCTTGAGCGGGTGGAAAAGAACGATCCTTTCGGGAATTATTATTATAGATAGAAGGATTCGAGTTTTTTTAATTATATAGCTTTAAATAATTCATTTTTTAATAATTTTTTGGGGATTCAACAACATTTCACACAAATATCGATAGGAATCAAAAGGAAACAAAACTGTATTTTAGTTTTAGTTGTTTTTTTTAAAGATAATTCATACTTTTGTGATATAGCTGTAATGAGCATGTGTTGTTTTTCCCATTTTTCACTACTGCACTTTGCGATTTGGATTATGTTTGGTGTACATTGTTCTCCGCAAACGCAAGTTCGACCATGCAAAAACACTTCTGAGAGAGTTGCACTGGCTGCCGGTGCATGCTCGCATAGAGTACAAAATCGCAACTTTGTGCTACCGCTGCTTACATGACCTGGCGCCGTCCTATCTGAAAGAGCTGCTGACGCCTTATGTACCCACTAGAGAGCTCCGCTCATCCGATAGAGGCAAACTCTCGACACCACGTGTTTGCCTTGAGACTTACGGAAAGCGCACTTTCGCATTTGCTGGTCCAACAATTTGGAAGCCCTTCCTGTCGATCTCACAAACAACCAGACACTGGAGTCCTTTAAAACCGATTTAAAGACAAATCTATTTCGCAAACACCTTCTGGGATGATTGTCTACCATATTTTCCAGTTAATGCATAATGGCTGTGTTGCTTATGGTTGAAATGGCTAGAAAGACTTTGCCATTGTATGCTTGTAATTAGTTTGTGTAGTGTTGCGTTTGTTTTAATTGTGGTAAATTATAGATTTGTTTTTTGTGTTGACTTTGTACCGCGCTTCCAGCCTTTGGGGATGAAGCGTGTTTTTGAAATGAACTTTATTATTATTACATATTTTTTTCACATTTACAAGTGACTGAAACTAAATTTTTTCTTTAGTTAACGTCACTGCTAAACATTTTCTGTCGGTCATAAAAACCAAAAAAGTTATCCCTAAAAGTTAAAAAGAAATTAGCCTCAGTGGATTTGTACGTTTAATACATTTCGATAGTCTCTGCATAAACTCTCTAACATACCTGATCCTTGCAATAAAACTCATGTTTCCACAAAGCTAGTTGTTGTTGTTGGATTATGCTCTCCAAGTGTTTCAGATGGGCCCAGGGTAAGCGTGTACAGCTTGAGAACCCTCTTGTTACAGATGAAGGACAGAAAGATAAAAACACCTTGAAACCCATTGAGTACCACTGAAATGAACCTGAGAAGAAAAAAAAGCAAATGGTTTATAAATATGCATGTATTAATGTGTGTTCCTGGAAGCGAGAAAAAAATTATTGATACGGAATAACAACTTTCAAAATGTAAACATTCCACTTAACCTTCTCTTTCATGTATCATTTATTTTAAGCATCAGTCAAAAGATCGCGCTACACCAGGGGTCGGTCAACTTGGGTGCATTAAATCAATGGCGTTTAAAAAATTAAAAAAAAAAATTAGGATATTAGGATTTCTTAAACATAAATCAACTTAAAAATAAAAAGCGCGTTACTTGAAGTGTCCTATTATTTCTGACAACACTTTGTTAATGTCAAGTCTAATGGAGAAACAGTGGTCCGCACTTGCTCTACAGCTAGCATTCACTAATGGATCTACAGCAAGAATTATCTCATGACTCTAAAGCTAACATTCACTAATGGTTCTACAGCTGGCATTCACTAATGGCACTTCTGCTAGCATTTACCGATGGCGCTACAACTAACTTTCACTAATGGCTCTACAGCTAGCATTCGCTAATGCTCTACAGCTAACATTCACGAAATACTCTAAAGCTTACATTCACTAATGTCTGAAGACTAGCGTTCAATAATGGCTCTACAGCTAGCATTCACTAATGGAAAAGATCCTTGATTCCATTTGTCCTACTTGGGGAGCTACTTCCACGATTATATTAATTTTTTTTAGCAACAAATGTTTTAAGAAATTATTGTAAATATTGTAAAAATCGTTGATATGACTTGTGAATGTATAAAGAAAGGATGTCCTTATTTGTTTCTATTGTGACCCTAAACGGTATGATTTCAATCGTCTTTGCCGTATGTGATCGAATGATTAATTATTCTTCCAGGGTATGAAGTTGGACGCCAAGTCACATCTAGTGTCTAATTGGTTATTTCTTACTGCTGCATTGAAATTGTTCTTACTTCCTGTCGCATTGTCTCTCTCGTAATGTCCACTTATCATCTACAAGGATTAATTAGCTAAAAACACAGGTTCTCTATATGTGTTATATTTTCTTCTACTTACACAACATCACGCTAACAGAAAAATCGTAATTAAAAATGTCTTTACTTCATTAAATTAAATAGCATACAATGCAACTCACACATAGATATATTAAACCGTTGCTTAAGGGAAGTTTTCAACACAGCATTCATTGCTTGACGTCATAAGGCTAGTAGAGGATTATTATAACGTTTCTTTGAATTTCTTATTTCTGCGAAGGGCAGTCGACAAAATTATGTCTTTTAATATAGTCGGATGTTTCTATGATTGTAAAACGTAAATAGTTATAATTATAGGCCTAGTATAGGGCGAACTTATTAAACTGTTATATTTCATATACTAATTAAAATCGTATATTTTATATACTATTTGAATTTCTTATTCCATATATTATTAAAATGTAATATTTCATTTAATAATTAAAATGTCATATTTCATTTCATAATTAAAATGTCATATTTCATAAAAATCATTAAAATGTCATATTTCATGTACCAAGCAAACATCAAAATTTCAAATAGTATGAAACTCTTTCAAATACCTTAAAGTGTCCACATCTGCAGCCTCTGCCACTATCGCAATAGTCCAAAAAGCCCCAGTCATGGAGGACAACTTTGCAAAGACATATATTTGTTTCTGGCTTTCTTTCTTGATAGACGAAGTTGTTTGGAGTTGACGTATTTTACTGATTGTTACAGTGGTAATGGTGAAGAATATAATGTTACTGACCGTACTCAGAGCCATTGGTAGAATCATTGAGACACCTATTTGGAGTCAATATAAAGTTTTCAAGTCATTTCTTTAAAATCTAAATAAACATAAAATGTATATTGATTTTGGCATTGGAGTTATTGGGAACTTATATTACTTACACTTATTCCAAAAAATAAAGTTTTGCGTCTTGTAGATCACAGGTTGTGTCTGGAGACCAAAACTGACAACACGGGTGAAATGAAGTGTCCGAGCGACAAACAGTAGTGGACTTAAGTGTCCGAGCGGCCCAGTTAAAAAAACTTTAGAAATATGTATACGCAAATTTTATTCTAATGTAGAAATTAACCTAGCGGCTTAAATATTACGGACAGTGGTGGCAAACCGGGAATTTCCCTGGTGGCTCAGTCCACCTGTCAATGAACCCGATTCGCACAGATGAAAATGTAAGAAGATCATAGAAAAAAATCAATAAATTGAACATTTTTCATTCAGCATGCGGTTGAAGAATTGTCGGTCCATAAATCTTAATATCTGAAAGGCTATAATTTTGATTTCGTGATTCAATCAGATCTATTTCAATATAGAAATCTACACTGGTGTGATCTTTTCTGTAAATAAATATTAAGTTACAAATAGTTTTATTGAAATAAATTATTAAAGGATCATCAGAAAAGTTCTTACCATTCAGTAAAGTAGAATCCAGATAACATGCGTAAAGCCCGTATCCAAAAATTTCGCCATGTGATGATCCCAGTGACCACACTATGACAGAGATAACAATGGTCGTTGGACCAATCAAAGAACACGCCACCCTCTTCACCAACTGTTTATTTTCATTCCGCTTTGAACTCGGTTGTATTCTAGTGGGAGCTGTGAAGACTCGGAACATCTGATAGCTGCAGATGAAGGTCCAGGTAAACATCCACAACCAGAGAAAGTGGGTCAGAACACCGGTCAGTTTGCAGGTATAATCTGAACTTGGCCTGTTGTAATAAATCGGTTACACATCTAACGAATGGACTGGATTTAGGGCTATTTCATTAACATATTTAATTTATAAATAACAGCTGATTTTTTGTTCTTCCAATGAATAAAGTTTTCTATTTTAAAAAAGTATGGTTGACAAATGAAAAAAAGAGGTCTAAATAAAACTATGTTTTCTTAAAATAAATACTCCCTACTTACATAATTTATCAAAATGTAGAAATAATATATGTATTACATTTTAGTACGACAAAATAATAAGCTACAGTCTTACCATTTACATGAAGTGTACTGTGTGTCAGTATATACAATGTCTTTGTAAGTTAAATCCAAAATAGAAGCATGTGTGAAGATTTGATTTACATTAAGTTGCTTAGCTGTTTTTGGAGATCTATTATATTATCAAACAAGTTTAAATATAATAAAAGGAAATAATCATGGGTTGTCAAGAACTCACTTGTGGGCTCCGACAATTAAGGAAGCCTGGGCCAAAAGTAAACTGCTGCACAAAAAGATATTATTATTTCCTGCTGTATTTCGTAGAATTGGAAACCGGAAGTAGGTGAAAATGGTTAGAAAGAGACACACCATTGAACATCCGAGACTCGTCATTGTGACAATGTACTGTGCGAGATTTACGTCACTGAGTCTGTATTCAATATCAGACATTCTATAAAGCATTTCCATCTCATTCAACTTTGCGTCGAGCACTTCATGACAGACTTTGAGCTTCCCGTCTTCATCTACTTCAAGTCTGTTAAGTTCTGAGGGGGTAGAAATATTCAATCTTGTGACGTTCAGATCCACAACTACCGTTATGACAGGGGGTAAGGTGGTGTAGTCAATCGTTAGATTGTAATGAGATTGATTGAAGGTAATGTAGCTACACAAGAGAACCCCTGTTAGAGCCAACGCTTTAGTAATGTCCACTGAACACTTCTCTGTTTTGTATTTTGCAGAGACCCACTTAGTTCCCTGACCAATCAAAACACTTTTATTACCACCAATACTCTCTAGATACTTCTCAGTACTGAAACTCAACGGAATCAATAAAGATGAAAACTGTAGATTCAAACTCTGGTCATATTTTATGTTTACACCATCTTCGATAAGACGTCCAATCAAAATATGTTCATACTTGTCTCTCTTAACATCACTGAATGCGATCAGTTTAGTTTCCACCCATATGAGTAAGTTTTTTCCTTGTAAGTTATTTCCTTGTCTGGTTTCTGTAAGGTTAGATATGATGTACCCAATTCGGATGGATTGTGAAAAGCTGACATTAATCAACAAGTCTTGTACCTTTGTTCGAGAGAAGTAGAAAGTAACACAATTAAGCAAGCAATTTTTCAATTTTCTTTGGTTAATTTCACTTTTAAAAAATTAAAACCAATTACATTTGTATTCTACTTAAGAGCACCAGCAAAACAAGTGATACATTGATAGGTAGGCCTATTGATGCATGACTGTCACAGACAATAAGGATTTACAAAGGATTTAAGTGAGGTGAGAATTATGACTTGTAATTTATAGGATATGGTACTTGGTAAGACGAACCAATCAGAGAAGAGGGAGAATAGAGAGAAGAAGATGGAGTCAAGGTGGTTATTATAAGACCATGTTATTCATAAAATGTGATAAGATCATGAAGAGATTGGGATTGTGACGTTGTCAAGTGGAGAAGCTTTAGTGTAAATGTTCCTTAAGATCAGTACAAGTAATATCTATTTATGATTATTATTGTGATCGTGTGTATTAATAAAGTATAGTAACTATTTCACTTGAATCCACAACGACCCTGTTGCTTTAGATCAAATAGATCATATCATAACTCAATTATGGTAGACTGTGGGTGATTGAAGACGTGACAATGGCTATAAGGCAATGTTCAATAGTCATGCAAAATAAAATTCCCAAAATGTAGCCCTAATATAGATTCTTACAAAATGCATTCCTTGAAAATATGTTTTTTTAAACTAATTTTAGTAGATGGTAAGTTAATGCAATGCTGCAACCATTGTTGGGTGGGTTATTTCTAGTCTGAGTAATAATTCATAAATACATTCTACCTCTCCTTCATGAATTCCATCATTACAATAGCAAACTAATCGTTTTAATATTGAAATGGGGTAAAATTGGATTGTTAAGACTCCCAAGAAGGATTTTAATTAATTTATCAAATGCACAACCAGAATTTTTTCTTCTTTTTATATTATGTTTGATATAATGATTGTTAAGAAATTCAACTCTTTATTATTTTTGTTTGTGGAAAACAAAATATTTACGGGTTGAAAGTTATATACGTATATGTATATATATTTCGCATTTTATTTAAAATTCAGGAAAGCAAATATATTTATGGCCATTATATTGCACGTAACATTTGGCTGTTACGGAAATGTTTCTAGTATTCTTGTTTACTATTATCCAAACAAAACAAAACAAAAAAAAGTTTCACTGCTGACTGCTAAATCCTAGGTCTATATTCAAATATCTTAATGAAAGAATAGTATCTTCAGTGGCATCCGTTCGTCATCTGTGTCTATGGTGCAGACTTCGTTGAGCGAAATCTCAAGACCTCTGGTTTTCTTTCATGGAATTTTCATTGTGGCAATGTCCTAAGACCTTCAAGGCTTCATCTACGGGTTTGAATTCAGAGTTTCTTTCTCTTATATGAGTTATCATCCAATATTAACGAGCCCCTTCCCACGGGGATACTCGTGTAGTATATGCTTTAGCTTGCGAGAAAACTACACAAGCTTGGAATTAAATCAGTTAAGATCGCACAGCCATACAGTCATCTTACTATAATTTACACTATTAGGCACAATTTATTCACGAACTTGCACCCGCAGGCTTGTATGCTGATTTAGTACTAAATACATAAAGGTGAAATAACATTTGCCCTTTGTAGGCATCATTCTATTTTTGTATATTCACTTTTTATAAACGTTCTATATGACGTGTTGCTTTTCGTATAGGACGCTGCAGCGTTTAAGACGCACACCTGTTTTGGATGCAACTTTTAAAAGGGAAAATATACAACACGAGCGCATAGTGTAGGCGTATTTTTATGTGCAAAAAGCGTGTCCTATACGCCGGAAAATCGATAAATAAGATTAAGCCAATGTAGTTGCATTATATGGCATCTCCCCGTCTTCGTTAGACGATGGAGTAGCTATATAGTTCTACACTTTGACAAGTGGCTCACTAGGCCAAACCTAGAATGGCAATCACGGCCGCATCTCTCGCAGGAGAATATTGAATCCCGGAAAATTCTTGATTTCCGAATTCTTCTTTTTGATTCAAGGGCCTTGTTTCGAGTATCTTCTGCCTTTTTTACTCCTTCAAACACTGCTGTTCGCCAGTTGGAGCGATGTTCGGCAATGAACTCTCATTCGTTTGTTTCAATATTGGCTTCCCTCGTGCTTCATTTGCAAACGTCAATACATCTCAGGAGCAGTCGTCCAATATGTCTTGTCCCTTCTGCCAACTCTCCATACAGCAATATTTTTGGGATACGTCCTTCCTCCATTCTCCGTACATGACCTAACCAGCGAAGGCGTCTCTTTATAAGAAAGGAGAATAGGCTAAACATGTGTGCACCTTCCAAAGCCTCCACGTTAGGCACCATGTCCTGCCAACGAATGACGCAGACATCTTTGATCGAAGCTGTTGAGTGTCCGCTCCTGGCTGTCATATGTGGTCCACACTTCGCTACCATATAGCAGCGTGCCAAGCACGCATGCCTGATAAACACTTATTTTTGTTTTATCAGTTAGATTGAAATTATTCCACACCTAATTATTCAGTTTAGCCATTGTTGCTGCTGCTTTTGCAGTAGTTCAATTACGCTCTGGTCAATAGCGTGAAACGTTAAATTCCCTAAACGGCACAATTTTTCGTGCGAATTTCTGTTCAATAGGCAAGTTTTGGATAACATTGCTTGGTTGGCTTTAATGTAGGAATGTTAGGCACAATACATGGCTTACAAAATCGAACAGAAATTAGTGATAGCTTAAAAAGCGTAATTTGAATTTTTTAAAAAGTCACGTCGCATCTTCAACTCGACACATGTCTGTGTGCTGGTCAGGCCACACCTCTAGCTGCACATAAGTCTGTGTGCTGGTCAGGCCACACCTCTAGCTGCACATATGTCTGTGTGCTGGTCAGGCCACACCTCTAGCTGCACATAAGTCTGTGTGCTGGTCAGGCCACACCTCTAGCTGCACATATGTCTGTGTGCTGGTCAGGCCACACCTCTAGCTGCACATATGTCTGTGTGCTGGTGTCCGGTGTGGAGATCGACGTGTATACATTGTATGTAGGTCAGGCCACACCTCTAGCTGCACATATGTCTGTGTGCTGGTCAGGCCACACCTCTAGCTGCACATATGTCTGTGTGCTGGTCAGGCCACACCTCTAGCTGCACATATGTCTGTGTGCTGGTATGGCCACTCCTCTAGCTGCACATATGTATGTGTGCTGGTCAGGCCACACCTCTAGCTGCACATATGTCTGTATGTAGGTCAGGCCACACCTCTAGCTGCACATATGTCTGTGTATAGGTCAAGTCACACATTTAGCTGGACATATGTCTGTTTGTAGGTCAGGTCACACATTTAGCTGGACATATGTCTGTGTGCTGGTCATAGCGCATCTTTTGCTGGTCATAGGTCTGTGTTTAGGTCATGTCGCACGTATAGCTAGACATATGTCTGTGTGCAGGTTAGGCCACACCTTTAGTTGGACATGTGTCTGTGTGTAGGTCACGCAGAACATTAAGCTTGACATATGTCTGTGTGCAGGTCACGCAACACATTTAGCCGGACATATGTCTGTGTGCAGGTCATGGAAAACCTTTAGCTTGACATATGTATGTGTGTAGGTAAGGCTACACCTTTAGCTGGACATATGTCTGTGTGTAGGTGAGGCCACATCTTTAACTGCACATATGTATGTGTGTAGGTCAGGCCACACGTTTAATTGGACATATAATAATAACAATAAGACGTCTTATATAGCGCGGTACACTAGCCTAGGGCTGGGCTCACCGCGCTGTACATAAAAATTTTATCAAAAGGACATAATCATGATATAAAAATAAAATACATTTATGAAATATTGAACAACAAAGTACATTCACCCACCCCACCACATAACTTTTACAGGGCAAACCCTGGATGGCAACCAGCAAGATCATTTATTGGTCAGAGGAGGGGAATCAGTCAGGGTAATCTAATTTAAAAATATGTTTTGAGTGCAGTTTTGAAGGCCTAGGTGGTTGGTATATTGCGGATGTTTAGTGGCAAAGAATTCCATTGTTTGTGGGCGCAGAAAGAGAAAGATCGTTTACCATATGTTTTCATGTGTGTCTAGGAAACGGAAAGAATACGCGAGTCTGCAGAGGAGCGAAGCTGTCGAAGGAGTGAATAGACAGAAAGAAGTTTGGTTAGATAGGAAGGGCAGGAATCCAAGAAAAAGTTGTGACAGAGAACAGGCAACTTGTAGTCAATGCGTGCCTGTATAAGTAGTCAATGAAGGGAACGGAGTAGTGGAGTGACGTGATCATGTTTTTTGCCTTTAAAACTAGCCTAGCAGCTGAGTTTTGAACTTTCTGTAGTGTTTTGATGAACTTGACAGAAGAGAGTTGCAATAGTCAAGACGAGAGAAAACAAGAGCACAGACTAGAGTTTTTGTAGCGCTAACTGTGAGGTAGTGGCGTGTGGAGCTGATCTGAGGGATAGTGGTGTATGCTAAACGACAAATGTGAGATATGTGTTTATCGAGAGACATGTTGTTAGAAAGAATATATTCAAGATTCCTAGCAGAGGGTGTAAACCGTACGTCAGAGTTACCTACTTGAAATGAGGTAGGTAGAGTTGAGGTAGAGGAAGTTGTTATTGTGGATGAGGAATGCTTCCGTTTTGTCATCATTAAGCTTCAACTTGCTGAGTGTCAACCATGACTTGACATCATCAATGCACCCCCGCAAAGTCTGGACAGCAGATTCAACAAGAGAATGATGGGTATTCTTGTATAGCTGCGTATCATCTGCAAATGACTGGCTCTCAACAGCATGCCTCCCAAGAAAGTGAAGCAGTGGTCTGGTATACAATGTGAATAGAATCGGGCCTAAAACGGACCCCTGTGGTACTCCGTACACCAAATCAGCACTGCCTGAGAGACAGCAGTCGACAGAGACCGCCTGCGATCTATCAGAGAGGTAGGACCAAAACCAAGCCAAAACTGAACCAGAAATTCCAAAGTAATTTTCAAGGGTTTTGAAAAGGATTACATGGTCAACAGTGTCAAAAGCCGCACTAAGGTCTAAGAGGATCAGGATGTAGATATCACCACTGTCCAATGCGACCAAGAGGTCATTGGTCACTCTCGAGAGAGCCGTCTCTGTGCTGTGGAAATGCCTATAGGCCGACTGATAAGAACTGAGAAGAGAGTGGTCAATTAAATAAGCAAAAAGTTGTTTTAGAAATTGTTTTTCAATAACTTTAGATAAAAATGATAAGATAGATACAGATCTATAATTTTTTTAATTATTTTCATCCAGGCCAGACTTCTTAAGCAATGGTTTGATGACAGCTGATTTACAATGATGGGGAACATTACCAGAAGACAAGCTTTCATTTATTATGTGGGTTATCGTTGGGAGCAAATGATCTAATGACTCAACCAACAGGGAGATGAGTATGGGATCCAAAAAACATGACGTAGGTTTATATTTTAAAATTATACTTTTGACCTAACGTTCTGAAACAGGTTTAAAAGTATCGAAATGTGAAGTAAGACATGGAACAGGAGGCAAATCCAGGGATGGTGCATCAAAACGATCAAGCTCAGCGCGAATGCTCGCAACTTTGCTTGTAAAGAAATTTACAGAAAATATCTGGTTGCTGGGGCAAAGGAAATACTGAAGGAAGAGGAGTTCCTTTGTTACTCCCTCTAAGTTGGCTACAAACATCAAACAATTGCCTGCTGGTTTTACCCATACTTTGTCTCTGTGCAGATCAGGCCACAACTTTAGTTGCAACACATTTAATAATAATAATAAAGTTCATTTCAAAAACACACGCTTCATCCCCAAAGGCTCGAAGTGCGGTACAAAGTCAACAAAAAACAAATCTATAATTTACCACAATTAAAACAAACGCAACACTACAAAAAACTAATTAAAAGCATACAGTGGCAAAGTCTTTCTAGCCATTTGAACCATACGCAACACAGCCATTATACATTAACTGGAAAAAAAGGTTGGCAATCATCCCAGAAGGTGTTTGCGAAATAGATGTGTCTTTAAATCGGTTTTAAAGGACTCCAGTGTCTGGTTGTTTCTGAGATCGACAGGAAGGGCGTTCCAAATTGTTGGACCAAGAAATGCGAAAGTGCGCTTTCCGTAAGTCTCAAGGCGAACACGTTTTGTCGAGAGTTTGCCACTATCGGATGAGCGGAGCTCTCTAGTGGGTACATAAGGTACATTTACCTGGACATTTGTCTGTGTGTAGGTCACGCAACACATTTGGCTGGATATATTTCTATGGGCATGTCAGGCCACACCTATAGCTGCACATATTCCTGTGTGTAGGTCACGCAACACACTTAGCTGGACATATGTCTGTGTGCAGGTCATGGAAAATCTTTAGCTGGACATATGTCTGTGTGCAGGTCAGGCCACACATTTAGCTGGACATATGTCTGTGTGTTGGTCACGTAACACATTTAGCTGGACATATGTCTGTGAGCAGGTCAAGCAACACATTTACATGGACTTTTGTCTGTGTGTAGGTCACGCAACACATTTAGCTGGACATATTTCTATGGGCATGTCAGGCCACACCTATAGCTGCACATATGTCTGTATGCAGGTCAGAACACACCGTTAGCTGCAGATATGTCTGTGTGCAGGTCAGGCCACACATTTAGCTGGACATATGTCTGTGTGTAGGTCAGGTCACACCTTTAAATGAACATATGTCTGTGTGCATGTCAAGCAACACATTTAGCTCTCAAGGCGAACACGTTTTGTCGAGAGTTTGCCACTATCGGATGAGCGGAGCTCTCTAGTGGGTACATAAGGTACATTTACCTGGACATGTGTATGTGTGTAGGTCACATATGCACATATGTCTGTGTGCATGTGAGGCCACACTTTTAGTTCGACATAAGTCTGTGTGCAGATCAAGCGACACTTTTAGTTGGACATCTGTATGGGCAATTCACACTGCACCTACAACTGGACACATGTTTACCTTCATTTCACTCCATAGCTCGGATTATGTGTTTGTGCAAGTCAAACCTAAACATTAGCTGGACATATGTCTGGGTACAGAACTTAAAATGGGCATTACGCTTAATGTTAGTTTCTGCCCAATTTGCCAGAAACATAGTTCTTATGAGACTGTCAAGCAAATACAGCATGGAAAATGTAATCTTTAGGAATTCTTTTTCAGAAGGAAGCCTTAGATAGTTTAGGTCATCACATGATAACAAGTAAACTGTAACTCTAATTGATTTAGCTACCAGATTACCTGAGGCTATTCCTTATAGGTAGTTGGTTCGGCAAATATTCAAGAAGCTTTATGGACAATGTTTTTTTTTAAAGAGATTTTCCAGATTTAATTCTATTTGACAATGTTAACGCTAGTCAGTATTAATTTTATGAAAAATAAGGACTATTTTGATAGAGGAAAGTTCCTTAAAAATTCGAGCTGGCCGTATGGGAAGACATGTTGATCTTAAAACAAAATAAAGGAAAAAAAACTAATGTTAAATTCAGAAGGAGAATAATTAGATACTAGAATCGTCTCCCCATTACATACAATGGAGAAAAAAATGTTAAAAAATATAAAATGTATCATTTCCAATGTGAGAATAAATATTATGATAGACTCGAAGAACTGAACGTTGTCACTCTTAAAGAAAATAATATTGCTCAGTGAGTGGCAATGATAAGTGAAGACAGCGAAGATGACACTTCAGACGATGAATGTACCTACGATATCCACTGTAAAATACAATGATGCCAAAGAGATAAAGATGTATAGTACAGTGATGCCAAAGAGATAAAGATGGATATTAGAGTGATACATAAAATTGAGATGTATAGTACAGAGATGTTGAAGAGGTAAAGTTGCATAGTAGAGTATAGGATGGAGTAGTGCATGGTGGACCACAATGGTCAAAATAGTGAAAAACTCATTTCTCTGGAGTTAGGAAGCTATATATGGTGACTCATAAGTCAATACATTGGAAGAGTTGATGAAAGATGTGTTCCCGTTTGAAACGGAGGATATCAAGGTCTAATGTAATAGGCCTACATTTCATGTGGGTCAAAGAAAATCAAGGTTCATTGCAATAGTCCTACATTTCATGTGGGTCAGAGTATACCGAGGTCTATCGCAGTAGGCCTACTTTTCATGTGGATACAAAAATTACGATCTTAAAACATATTGTGAGAGGGTTTATGACATAGATTTTCGCATTGGTTGTGATGACATAGATTTCCACCTTCGAGGTGATGACATAGATTTTCACCTTGGAGGTGATGACATAGATTTTCACCTTGGAGGTGATGACATAGATTTCCACCTTGGAGGTGATGATATAGATTTCCACATTGGGGTGATGACATAGTTTTTCACCTTGGTGGTGATGAACTGGATTTTTATATTGGTGGGTATAAGATAGATTTACACCTTGGAAATGATGACATAGATCACCTTAGTGGGGATGACTTGGATTTTCGCCATATGGTGATGACTATGATTTCCACCTTGGTGGTGATGAGAAAGATAGTTTCATTGGTGGTGATGACATATATTTACACCTTTGAGGTGATGAGATTTCCACCTTGGTGGTGATGACAGATTTTTACCTTTAGGTGATGAGATAGAGTTTCACCTTGGTGGTGATGACATAGAATTTCGCCTTAAATGTGATGTTTTTAAAGAGTTGGGAGATGGTTGTTTCCTTCTAAATACGAAGTTATTTATATCACACAATGTGATTTTCTGTGACGAAAGGTTAGTCAACCTTTGAAATGGTCAAATTTCAATAATTATTGTGAAACATCAGTGTTTAGGAATCAGCCCATCAGTTGGTTTTTTTTTTTTGGTTTTTTTTTTTTAAAAATATCTTTGTTTTATAGCCTACTAAATTATTGTATCAAAAGTTAATGAAATTAAAAACAATTACAAAAAAACATAAATATCTTGTGTGAACTTTAAGAGAAAAAGTCAAGAAAGAAATGTTTATTCCGTGACATTTTATTGATTGCTTGTCAATAGGTTTAAATCACGTGTGTGTCACTTCTTTTATTGAACATGTTTTTATTTTATTTGAATAATGTTTATTTGTATTATAAGAAACATTTAATATATCCTAGATGGGTAATGAAGAATTTATTTCAAAGACATTCTAATGATGTCAATTGAGGTAATGATTCAATGATTTGACGATAATTTATGTCAGTTATACTCTGATAAGAGAAAGATAAGTAATAGTCATGGGGGCATGCGAGAATGTTTTAGTAATAAATACGAAAGGGGAACTGTTGTAAATCGACAGAATAAATGTATGTCTCAAGGACACATGCGCTCATTGGTTTAAAGTTTAAGCGAGCTTGTTAAATTAATTGCACTGAAAGTTCATGTCCCAAGGACGTTTGTGTCAATGTCCCACAGACGTTTGTGTCAATGTCCCACAGACGTTTGTGTCAATGTCCCACAGACGTTTGTGTCCATGTCCCAAGGTCGTTTGTGTCCATTGCTTAAGGACGTTTGTGTCCATGCCTCAAGGATGTTTATGTCAATATCCCAATGACGTTTATGTCCAGGTCTCAAGGACATTTGTGTCAATATCCCAATGATATTTGTATCAATGTACCAAGATTGTTTGTGTCCATGTCTCACTGATTTTGGTCCATATCCCAAGTACGTTCGTGTCCATGTCCCAATGACATTTGTGTCCATACCCCAGTGACGTTGGTGTCAATGTCCCATGGACGTTTATGTCGATGTCCCAATGACGTTTGTGTCAATGTCCCAAGGACGTTTATTTCAATGTCCCATGAACGTTTATGTCGATGTCCTAAGGAGGTTTGTGTCCATGCCCCAAGGACGTTTGCGTCAATTTTCCAAAGACGTTTGTGTCCATGTCGCAATTACATTTATGTCAATGTCCCAAATGACGTTTTTGTCCATGTCCCAAGGACGTTTGTGTCCATGCCTAAAATACGTTTGTGTCAATGTTCCAAGGACATTTGTGTCCATATCCGAATGACGTTGGTTTCAATTTCCATGGACGTTTATGTCGATGTCCCAAGGACGTTTGTGTCAATGTCCCATGGACGTTTATGTCAATGTTCCATGGAAGTTTGTGTCAATGTCCCATGGACGTTTATGTCAATGTTCCATGGACGTTTATGTCGATGTCCTAACGACGTTTGTTTCCATGCCCCAAGGACGTTTGCGTCAATTTTCCAAAGACGTTTGTGTCCATGTCCCAATGACGTTTATGTCCATGCCTCAAATACGTTTATGTCAATGTTCCAAGGACGTTTGTGTCCATATTCAAATAATAATGATGTCGATGTCCCATACAAGTTTCATTCCATTGGTTAAAAACTGTGCTTTTAAAATTAATGGATGTGCGTAATGTGTCTTATAGAGGGATCAAGAGAAAGAGAGAGGGATGGAGATTATATACATTTGAAAAGCTTGAGATTTGCTGTATCTGTAGTATATTTGTATAAAGAAAAGGTGCATTTAGTAGGTATTTGAAATATTATTTAAAAGTATAAATGGTAATTATATCACTGTAAAGTGAGACAAATTTATCAGAAGAATTAAGTTTTTCTCTTAGGCGAGTTTAAGACTAACAGAAAAACAGTGGGATTTTCGTGGGATGTTCAGCCTTTAAAAAGCAGATAGAAGTTAATGCATGATGGTTTCTTTTATTAACATGTTAACACCGGGTCACATCATTTAGTTGACTAATGATCAATAGTTTTGGAAAGCTATTTGAAAGGAACGAATCTGGTCACGTTGATTAATCAATGGATATTAATATATAGCAAAAGTCATACGATGCCCGTGCCAAAGTCATACGATGCCCGTGCAAGAGTCATAGGATGCCCGTGCAAGAGTCATACGATGCCAGTGCAATAGTCATCCGATGATGGTGCAAGAGTCATACGATACAAGTGCAAGAGTCATACGATGCCAGTGCAAGAGTCATATGATGCCGGTGCAAGAGTCATATGATGCCGGTGCAAGAGTCTTACGATGCCAGTGCAAGCGTTACACGATGAGACAGCAAGAGTTACAAGATGCGGTGTACACACCATGAGTATGTATGATCAAATAAAACCTTAAAATTAAACGAATTAATAAATTCGTCACGGGTCCCCGATTCATATACGAAAATATTCCCTTGTTCCGCCATACTTAAAAGTTTTGAAACCAAGGATCTAAAGAATTGCACATCTGTGAGGGATACGTAACATGCTGTTAAGTTCAAATATTTTCAATTCAGACCTTACCAGCGTCACTTTGTTTCAATTCAGACCTTACCAACGTCACTTTGTTTTAATTCAGACCTTACCAACATCACTTTGTTTCAATTCAGACCTTACCAACGTCACTTTGTTTTAATTCAGACCTTACCAACGTCACTTTGTTTTAATTCAGACCTTACCAACTTCACTTTGTTTTAATTCAGACCTTACCAACGTCACTTTGTTTCAATTCAGTCCTTACCAACGTCACTTTGTTTTAATTCAGACCTTACCAACGTCACTTTTTTTAATTCAGACCTTACCAACGTCACTTTGCTTTAATTCAAACTTTACCAACGTCACTTTGTTTTAATTCAGACCTTACCAACATCACTTTGTTTCAATTCAGACCTTACCAACGTCACTTTGTTTTAATTCAGACCTTACCAACGTCACTTTGTTTTAATTCAGACCTTACCAACTTCACTTTGTTTTAATTCAGACCTTACCAACGTCACTTTGTTTCAATTCAGTCCTTACCAACGTCACTTTGTTTTAATTCAGACCTTACCAACGTCACTTTTTTAAATTCAGACCTTACCAACGTCACTTTGCTTTAATTCAAACTTTACCAACGTCAATT
Source organism: Lymnaea stagnalis (assembly GCA_964033795.1). Classification (NCBI taxonomy): domain Eukaryota; kingdom Metazoa; phylum Mollusca; class Gastropoda; family Lymnaeidae; genus Lymnaea; species Lymnaea stagnalis. The sequence continues at coordinate 267,685 of CAXITT010000701.1, read as the reverse complement.
TGTTTTAATTCAGACCTTACCAGTGTCACTTTGTTTCAGTTCAAACCTTACCAGCGTCACTTTGTTTCAATTCAAATCTTAACAGCGTCATTAAGTTTTAATTCAAACGTTGCCATTCATTTAGTTTCAATTCTAATCTTACCATCGAAGTGAGATTTTTCATAAGACCTGTGAGTCGTGGGTCGAAGTCTTCTCCAAGATTGGAGGCGTCTGATCCATTTGTATACAATAAAAACCGCACACTGTAGTGGAGTCCAGATATGTTCGCGAAGGCTGTGCTACAGTTTCTGTTGTTTACTAACTTCCCATGTGAGCAAATCAAAGCAATGCAGCGGTTCTGTTTGTGTTGAAACAAAACATTGGCATACAATCATTATTTTATTCAAATTATCCTAGGAGAACGTTTTAGAAGAAAACGTGAAAAAAATTTTAAACACCACACAAATATTTATAACAGGAAAATAAATAAAATGCTTGATCGTGATTTTGTTTTTCTAAAAAAAATTGAATACATCTAATGAACCATCTAAACATTGAATACATCTAATGAACCATCTAAACATTGAATACATCTAATGAACCATCTAAACATTGAATACATCTAATGAAGCATCTAAACATTGAATACATCTAATGAACCATCTAAACATTGAATACATCTAATGAACCATCTAAACATTGAATACATCTAATGAACCATCTAAACATTGAATACATCTAATGAACCATCTAAACATTGAATACATCTAATGAACCATCTAAACATTGAATACATCTAATGAACCATCTAAACATTGAATACATCTAATGAACCATCTAAACATTGAATACATCTAATGAACCATCTAAACATTGAATACATCTAATGAACCATCTAAACATTGAATACATCTAATGAACCATCTAAACATTGAATACATCTAATGAACCATCTAAACATTGAATACATCTAATGAACCATCTAAACATTGAATACATCTAATGAACCATCTAAACATTGAATACATCTAATGAACCATCTAAACATTGAATACATCTAATGAACCATCTAAACATTGAATACATCTAATGAACCATCTAAACATTGAATACATCTAATGAACCATCTAAACATTGAATACATCTAATGAACCATCTAAACATTGAATACATCTAATGAACCATCTAAACATTGAATACATCTAATGAACCATCTAAACATTGAATACATCTAATGAACCATCTAAACATTGAATACATCTAATGAACCATCTAAACATTGAATACATCTAATGAACCATCTAAACATTGAATACATCTAATGAACCATCTAAACATGGAATACATCTAATGAACCATCTAAACATTGAATACATCTAATGAACCATCTAAACATTGAATACATCTAATGAACCATCTAAACATGGAATACATCTAATGAACCATCTAAACATTGAATACATCTAATGAACCATCTAAACATTGAATACATATAATGAACCATCTAAACATTGAATACATCTAATGAACCATCTAAACATGGAATACATCTAATGAACCATCTAAACATTGAATACATCTAATGAACCATCTAAACATTGAATACATCTAATGAACCATCTAAACATTGAATACATCTAATGAACCATCTAAACATGGAATACATCTAATGAACCATCTAAACATTGAATACATATAATGAACCATCTAAACATTGAATACATCTAATGAACCATCTAAACATTGAATACATCTAATGAACCATCTAAACATTGAATACATCTAATGAACCATCTAAACATTGAATACATATAATGAACCATCTAAACATTGAATACATATAATGAACCATCTAAACATTGAATACATATAATGAACCATCTAAACATTGAATACATATAATGAACCATCTAAACATTGAATACATCTAATGAACCATAAATTACTTACGTCAGGTGAAGACCATTCTGTGGTTGAGCAATTGGCATAAGTGAATAATGATTTTTTCCTCGTCACTATGGACTTAACATTGGAACTTTTGCCGAAATTAATGAGAAGAGAAAAGGGAAGTTGTACGGAAGGTTTTAAGTCCATAATGCATGTACAGTCATAATAGAACGTGGGGTTAGCGTTCTGAAAAATAAAAGAGAACAGATTGTCGCTTTGTTTAGAGATTGGTAATCTTTATATACATAAAATAAATGTCAGTATATATTTATCTTTCTATGTCTCATATTATGTATGTATGTCTACAACATGCATGCAATTGCGACAAAACTTTAAATTGTTTTTGTCCATACACCAGGGCATTTAGCTGAGTCATTTAAACCCTTATACAATATACCCTTTTCGGCCCTTGGCCCTTAATTATTTTTTTTCTTATACGAGCTCTGTAAAAATAATTTGCGTATGCGATCCTACAACATTTATCTGAATGCGATAAAATTTTAGTAGGATGTAAGCAAGGGCGCAAAGGTTTTTTGAATTATTACAACCGTTTTAAAAATGTTCCGTTTAGAGCCAGGGGCAATATGTTCACTTTTTCTTAAATAAGCTATATAAATATAATTTCAAACCGTATGCGCTCTTACATCATTCATGCGATTGCGACAAAACTTTGGGGAGTTGTTGTCCAGAAGCCGCTTATTTTAGTGAGTCATTAAAACACTTTTAAAACATTCCGTATTTTGCGGATGGCCCCAAATTCGTTTTTTTTTTTTTGAGCTTTGTAAACAAATAATTTCCGTATGCGCTCCTATACCATTGATCACAATACCATTGATCACAATGAGATAAAACTTTAGTGTTTGAAATTATAGTTGTAGAGCTCATATCGGAAAATGTAAACATTAGGCCCCTAGCTCAAAACGGAATTTTGATGATTCGTGAGAGGGCCGAAAATCGTACCTTGACATATCGACAATTGTTCCGGAAATACATTTTGGAATTGTATGCGAAAATCGAAACCTAACGAATCCTCTACATTCCATTACATCAAAGCAAGTTGCGTTCCGAAGATTACATTCATTATAAAAACTGTTGGACTGCAATAAAGCTTTAAAAAAATTTATAAAACACGAATGTGTTTTGTTTGTTTATACTGATGAAGGCATGTGCGGAAACGTTTAATTGTGTATAATGTATAATTATTATTAAAGCGTAACTTATATTGTTCTATTGAAACAATTTTGTTTGTGTCTTATTAATTTACATTCAATACCGTCATGCAGTTTTGAATGATGACAATATGAATCCAAATGGATTGGGAATAATGGTTATATTACTGGCCACATTTACAGGGAGTCCACGTAACTTACATGATGCAATGACATATGTTTGTGCATTTGGCAACCCAGATTTTTATTACCTTTACATGCAACCCTACGTAGGATGAAATCATCATTATATCGTCACGATATTACTGCGCTTGTATTCAACCAAAATTTAAAAAATCTTGAAAAGATTTTATTGTCAAGAATTATGTTTTTGAGAGACACGCTTTTTGATGTATTCTACCGAATGGCAAAAAGGAAGATTGCCACATTCACACATTTTAATTTTGAAGATAAAAAAACTCAAACCAGATCAAATTGATAAATTCATTTCTGCAGATCCACCAGATGTCAACGATGTCAATACTTATTAGAAATCGACACCAAAAGCAGGATTCATGGTCCTTGTTGCTTAATCAACAAAAAATCACCAATCATGTCTGATGGAAAATCTACGAAACGATACCCAAGAGATTTAACTGCGGAGACTATAACTTGCTATGACGGCTATCCACTCTATCGTCGACGATGAACTGAAGATGGTGGCCAATCAATCACTTTAAAGTACAAACCAATGATGTTGAAGTCGATAGTCTTTGTGTTTGTAGCTTATTCACCGATACTCTCGAAAACTTTCAAAGCACACATCAAAGTCAAGTATTGCAATTCGGTTACATCGATCAAGTACATCTACAAATATGTCAACAAAGTAATCAATATGGCAGTTTTCGGAGTGGAAAAACCAAATGGATTAATCGATGAAATCTACCAATATCAACTTGCACACTACATTAATAGCAAAGAAGCAATATGGCGCAAATGAATCATTTCCAATCCACGAACGCTATGAAACAGTTGTTCATTTGGCAGTAAACCTTGAAAATGGACAGCGCGTGTACTTCAGAACAGAAAATGCACGCATGAGACCATTGTCCCCTCAGACAAAAACGTTAAATGCATTTTTCTCATTGTGCGGTAATGATATTTTTGCAAAGATGCTACTTTTCTCTGAAGTGCCAACATATTACACATGGAATGCATCAGCAAAAATTTTTCAACTTCGCAAACAGGGTAAAGCAATTGAAAAAAACTCCAAATTATATTCATTAGTTCGTCTGTACACTGTTTACCCAAACATTGCAGAGTGCTTGTTCTTGTGATTACTGTTAATCAACGTACGTGGCCCAACATCCTTCCAAGAATGAAGAACAGTAAACGGCCAAGTATGTGCCACTTATCGGGAAAATTGCCAAGAATTTAAATTCCTGGAAAACGATGCTCATTTGGACAGTTCGATCTCTGGTGCATCGAATATTGCTCAACTTAGGAAATTCGCACTTTGTTTGCAATCATTTTGACAACTCGCTTCCAATCCAGTCGTTCAAGGACATATGTTTGACAATCGCTAACAAAGCACTGTTAGATTTCGGAATGACTGCTCTGAATCGATCTGCAAACAATCTTTTCCATCGGGATCAACAATGAGAAACACACTTTGATATCGAAGGATTGGATACATTTCTTCAAATGAATCTTCCAAAATTGCTCAGAACAACGCATAGTGTATGAAAGAATTGTGCATCCAATTACAAGTCAAAGCGGTGGATTTTATTTCCTAGTGGCACAGGCAAAGCTTTCCTAATTTCACTAAGTTTGACACCCATACGGTAAAATATTGCACAGGCAATCGCATCATCTGGAATTGCAGCTTCTCTTTTAGATGGTGGGCGAAAACCGCATTCATCACTGTCATTGCTGTAGAATATGCAAATAACTGAGACAACAACTTGCAATATAAATAAAAATTCTGGAATTGGTAAACTAATCCAATCATGTCAACTTATTACATGGGAAGAATATAATATTGCGCACTCAAAAAAAGCATTGGAAGCGCTTCGTCTAACTTTAAATGATTTGAGTGGAAATGAACAGCTCTTCGGTTGCGCTCTTATTTTATTATCTGGTGATTGTCGACAAACTCTACCAGTTATACCACATTTAACAGCTGCTAATGAATTAAATGCATGTCTCAAATCATCAGTTTTATGGAGATATGTACAAGACATTGGGAATAAAAAATGGAACCCGATGAATCCACACTACGTTTAAAATTTCCAACAAGCTTCTGTAAAATTACAGCAACAAGCGACGAATTTATGCAATTTTTTTTTCCAAATATCGCACAATATTACAAAAATAATCAATGGACCGATACTAGCAGCCAAAAACAACGATGTCAATGCAATCAACTTAAGCATTCAAAATAAAATCCCAGGCGAAATGGCAAGGTGTCAGTCCATCAATATTGTATTGAATCAAGACGAAGTTGTCCATTATCCAACGGAATTCTTCAATTCACTTGACTTTCTGTAACACAACTACTCTGACATGGCGTGGGATCTTATTTCTTATGCTGTGGGTTATGTCAGTAGTATGGTTACTTATGTTCAGGATGCCGACTAAGACTTATTCATTCTTCCACTTGCTATCCAGGCACGCAAAGAAGAATACTGAATCCTGGTTAAACTTACAGTACTTTATTGAACACACTTTATACTGATAATATTAATAAATAATCCTTGCATGAATGTAATTTCACATATATATCTATAGTATTCCATCATTAAGAAAGACACGTCCTCACACTTCTACAACTCAGCTCAACTGTCTAATCACACAGCCCTCCTAGCTCTACTGTTCTCTACTGCTCTGCGCTCAGCTCTCCTTATATCAGTCAACTCATACTTTATTACCAGCAAAGCGTGGAAAACAACCGCTCTGACAAAAACATAATTTTACTCTCCAAAAACGTGGAGCTCACATTGTCCTCTCAAAATACATGGTCAAAACAAATCACTGTTCACTCATGCTACCTCTCTGTTTTCATGTGAAAACATTGTCCGTTACATGCCCCACCCATCTGAAAAAATTTTGTGCAACAAAATTTTTGGCAAAAAATTATATGCTGAAATAATGATAATGTTCTTAGAAAATTTCAATCCCACATCTATCAATCAAATAAGTGTAGCAACATTAAAATTTCATCATTATGAAATACAGGGCCTTTGACTGTTAATATCACACATAATAGTGAATAATTTATTTTAGCAAAAAAAATTACAAAATCATTAATGACAACCTCTTAAAATCCTTATGTATGATAATGTGAAGTGACATTGACATCTTAATGAATAATAAACACTGCAAAATGAATGTAACAATCTTAAATTTTGTATTAGAAAATTTACAATTGGTTAAAATCTGATATTCATTTACAAAATTGATATGTACAAGAGTATTGTCAAAAAACTGAGTGAACGTATGTGTGTATCTTCATTTAGAATGTAAACAATTTATAAAATAGTTCTTTTATTGACAATTACCATATTTGAAAAATTTTTGCTCTGGACAGCTAATAATTGATTTATCAGACATTGTTACGCTAGGTTAGCTAAAATGGAATGTTAAGTATTTCTCCGCACTGAAGAAAATGACAATTGTGATCTGTTATCTCTTTGTCTATCTCTTTCCATAAAATTGTTATTTGTAGTTGTGTAATGTTCTTCTTGAAACTTGTTTTCTCTGTCTTTGATTTCATTTTTGAATTTTTCAGTCTGTCTATATTGTTGATGAATATTTCTTGAATTTAGTCTAAAAATGTGTTTTGCCCTGTCTGATTTTTGTTCTGTATATGTTTTATTAAGAATTCCTTTGTTATGTTGTCTTGATATGTTATGTATTGGATTAATGTTTAAATGTCTTCCTCTTATCCCTTCTGTTATTAGATACTTAGTGTTATTGCTTAGTTCTTTTATATTGCCAATAATTAATGGACAAACTGGATTATCCATTACAACTGCTGTTACAGATCCTGTGATCCATGGACAATCAACTTTGATTCTAGCTTTCTGACATACTATTCTATTATTGTTGGTTAGGATAACTATGGCTTTTTCATTTGTGTAGTAGTTGTCATTTACTAATTTTCTGTCTACAACTATTGTTGTACAACCAGTGTCTCTGAGACATTTAACTACTTTATTGTTAACAATTGCTGGTGAAAATTTGAGTGTTCCGTCAGTGTGATAAATACTAGCTGATGTTTCATGAGGTGTATTCTGATTGTGTGTACTATTTGTTTGATTGGTGTTGTGTCTCTGGTAATTACTTGGTTGATTTCTATATTGTTGTCTACTCCTATTTGTACTGTTGTATCTAATTGGACTACTGTTGGGTGATGTTCTCTGATAGTATTGTTGTGAATGTCCTAAATCTCTATGTAATTTCCTACACTCATATTTTTTGTGACCTGGAATGCCACAGTAGAAACATTTGTTGTCCTTTGAGTAATTAGTATATGGTGTCTGGTAATTGTTTTGATAGTTATTCTGAAATTTATTGTTTTGCCATCTGTCAGGTAGACTTTGGTATCTTCTGTTTTGATATGTGTTTTGTTTTTGACTGTCCCTATCACTGGGTGTGTTTCTAATAGAAGCTAGTGTGCTGTTTCTATTATCTAGCTCTTCATTGGTGTGAGCATCTTTAAATGTTGTGATTGAGTCAACTAACTCACGCTCATTTTTAATTTTTCTCTCTTTAAGGAATGAAAATAAAGAGACTGATGCATTTCTTAATATTTTATCTATAATAAACATATCTAGTAATGCCTTTGGATCATTTAGGTCAATTTCAGTTAATTCAAGCCATTTGACAAGATTGTCTCTAATATTGAATATGGTGGTGTTAGGATCTACTTCTCTCTCTAGTCTTATGTTATGGAAATTTTTTCTATAAATGTCTTCTGTGTTTCCATAGAACTTTAACAAAACTTTCTTTATATATGTATAATTATTCTTTTGTTCTTCACTAAGTGAATTGATAATGCTTAGGCTTTTCCCTGATAATCTGCTCAATAAAATATTAGCCCAAGTCTCTTCTCTATAATTGTAAGACTGACAGATGCCCTCAAATTGTGACAAATAACTAATAATTTCTTCTTTATGTTCATTGAATTCCCTAAATTTGGGTTTGTATGTGCTATTGGTTTCTCTATTGCTTGTTGATGGTGTATGCTGTCCTGATTCTATTCTAGCTCTTTCTAGTTTTAGCTCTTCCTCTCTTATTTTAAGTTGTTCTATTTCTTTTTGTCCTTTTAAATTTAGTTCATCTATTTCTTTTTGTCCTTTTAATTTTATTTCCTCTATTTGTTTAAGTTCGCTTCTCTCTAACAGTCTAGCTTCTCGGTCTTTGTCTTTGTCTTGTTTTTCCCTAAGTTTGTCCATTTCTCGAGTTACGAAGTCAGCTAATTTCTCCTGCTTTAAGCCAAGCTTTTCAGCTACTTCTAATAATTCTAAGTACTCTGCCATTCTTTAGTTAAAATGTGAGTAACTAAAATTATATTGGTATGTATAAGTATATCAGTTATCTCCTTATTCTTTAGTTATCAATTAAAATAGTTTACAATATTACATTATATTTACATGTTAATGAATGAATACACAATGCAAGTTAATACAAGTATAATATATAAGTAAGTGTAAGAAAATTTAAAATAATTAAATTGTCTACTTCACAACATAAATACAGATATGTAGACGTTTACATGAATACAAATTAGACAACAAATACAAAAGTACTGTAGTTTATGGACCACAATATAGTAGAAAATATGACAGTAGGTTGACAATATGTATGACAATGACAAGACAAATAGAACAAATCTGACAAGATATACTAAAAACAACAGTTATGACAATGTACAAACTAGACTTCACAGCTAACATAAAATTATCCTACAGTGTTATAAATAGGGCCAGAAGAAACCTTTACTGTTTTAATAAAAAAACTTCCCTAGGAAAGATAACACCGTGGATATTCCTAAAGTATACTCTAAAATTAAACTTATAATATACAGAAAAAGTAAAAAAATTTACTTAATCTAATTAAGTATGATATAAGTAGATTTTTAAAGTCTTAAATTATATATAATACATAACACATAAATACATAAATACCAAGTGTCCAAAAGAAATCTGTAGTTGGTCACCTCTGCTCCTCTGTGACGCTATGACTTCTGTGTAGTTGATAATCCTTCTATGTAGTAGATAATCATTCTATGTAGTAGATAATCCTTTTATGTAGTAGTGTACTTGCGTAAATAATCCAATGAAAATGTTATAACACAAACTGCTTTAATAATCCAATGCAAGTACCTTGCGTAATAGTGTAATTGTGATAATCCAATAATTGAAAATTGTCTACTTTCTCTCCGATTCTGTTGAACTTGTGAGTGATTGAAGAATTACTTAAAGAAATACTTGACTTGAATTGCGCACTAGGCTATGTGCGGCTTATATAAAGTGAAGATTATGCTGGGGGAATCTTACTTTCGATGTCTTGATACACACATCTCATTTGTAATAACGTCGGACTTCTGTTGGTCTTGTGTAGTCTATCATCTCTTTCTTGCGTTGACTAATAATTGTCAATTGGTATCTTCTTGATGTCATGTAATTTCACCATTTGACTATGTAGGCTTACAGTAAATCTTTGCTACAGTTGTAGATAACTTGAATACTTCCTTTATACTGATTGTTCAGTCTATTTGACAATAACTGTATTATTTACTTCTTTAATGTTATTCCCTTTGAAATTAGCACTAAAATAGATTTCGTGCTTCTGTGTTTGAGTTTGTAGGCCTACACCGTGTATGCTCACTCCGCTAAGTAGGTTAAATAGTTGCCGTGTACCAGTTGGCTTTGAACTCTGAACTCCTGAGACTGTGACCTAAATAGTTATCCAACCGTTGTCTGCTAGCTCTGTTACTAGTAGTAGTATTTAATTCAATTGTCATTTGCGTACTCACTTTGATATGTTGTATTAAAATAATTGTTATAGTTCACTTGTAGGCTTATGAGAATAATTTTCGGCTACAGTTGTAATTGATGAACGTCTTACTTCTTTATTATGCTTTCTGTGTGTAGTAGACTCTTCTCAGACTTGATTGATACACGGACGTAATGGCGTTCTATGTATTCTGCCGCTCGAATGTTAAAATATCACGTTGTAACACATCATTGTTACTCAACACTTCTGACACCATTTGTAACAAATCTACTCTGACATGGCGTGGGATCTTATTTCTTATGCTGTGGGTTATGTCAGTAGTATGGTTACTTATGTTCAGGATGCCGACTAAGACTTATTCATTCTTCCACTTGCTATCCAGGCACGCAAAGAAGAATACTGAATCCTGGTTAAACTTACAGTACTTTATTGAACACACTTTATACTGATAATATTAATAAATAATCCTTGCATGAATGTAATTTCACATATATATCTATAGTATTCCATCATTAAGAAAGACACGTCCTCACACTTCTACAACTCAGCTCAACTGTCTAATCACACAGCTCTCCTAGCTCTACTGTTCTCTACTGCTCTGCGCTCAGCTCTCCTTATATCAGTCAACTCATACTTTATTACCAGCAAAGCTTGGAAAACAACCGCTCTGACAAAAACATAATTTTACTCTCCAAAAACGTGGAGCTCACATTGTCCTCTCAAAATACATGGTCAAAACAATTCACTGTTCACTCATGCTACCTCTCTGTTTTCATGTGAAAACATTGTCCGTTACACTTTCCAGGAATCCCGTCGCACTTTTTTACACTGAAAATTGGTTTGCTTATCATTCTTTTACGAAACGTAAAACCACCACGAATTTGCAACGGTACGAAGCTTTAATTGAAGACCATGGTGAACAATATCATCGAAGCTACTATTTTAAATTGAAAATTTAAAGGAGAAGGTGTACTGTTGCCACGCAATCAATTCAACAAATATGCCATTTTAATTCAAACGTCTGCAGTTTCTGGTGCAATTTGCATTTGCAATGGTCATCAACAAAGCACAGGGACAAACTCTAAGTGTGGACCAAATTTGAAAAAATCCATGCTTGTCCCAGCTTTATGTGGCCTGCTCTTGCAATAAAAAACCTTCTGATTTATTTGTGTGTGCACCCGAAAGAAAAACATCTGGAATTGCAACAACTCTTTTGGATTGTGGCATTAACAGCTGCTGATGAATTAAATGCATGTCTTAAATCATCAGTTTGATGGCGACATATACAGAAATAGACTTTGAAGACCAATATGTGTGTACAAGTACACAATGATGCATTCACTGAACGTTTCGCAAAACAATTGTTGGACATTAAGAATGGGAAAATGGCAATGGATGAAGCCACACAATGTTTTACACTGCCAACAAGCTTCTATAAAATTACAGCTTCCACTGACGAATTCATCCATTAAGCTTTTCCAAATATCGTACAATATTACACAAATCATCAGTGGCTCAGTGCACGCAAAAACAATGATGTCAATGCAATCAAATTAAGCATTCAAAATGAAACCCAAGGCGAAACGACAAAGTAAAGGTACATCGATACTGTATTGACTTAAGACGAAGTTGTCAATTAGCCAATCACTTGACTTGCAAAGCATTCCATCACACGTTTTAACACTGAAAATTTGCGTACCTGTCATTCTTTAACGAAACATAAATCCACTACGACTTTACAACGGTAAAAAGTTTCAGTGAAAATATGATGAAAAATACCATCGACGATACTATTTAAAGAAAAATTTAGATGGAAAAGATATACTCTTGCCACGAATTCCGATAATTCGTACAGATATGCCATTTTAACTCAAACGTCTGCAGTTCCTGGTGTGACACGCGTTTGCTATGACAAACTACGAAGGACAGGGACAAACGCTACAACTGTGCGGTCTAAATTTGGAAAACTGATGCTTCTCCCATGGACAGATGTATGTGGCCTGCTCTCGCTTTGGAAAACCTTCTGATTTATTCGTTATGTCTCCAGACGGAACAACAAGAAAACATTGTGTGTTGAAAAGCTGTTCAAGAAACATAGGTAAAACGCAAACACTTTCTTTCTTTGAGTGGCATTGCAGCTCATGCCGGGTACTCGCTAGTATAGTAATAATTGTACTGCATGTACATTACAAAAAAACACAACATGCCAGACCTATAAATCATTTTTTGGGAAACAATTCATTAAAAAATAGCTATTTACATGATGACTCTATCACTTGTGCTGTTTATTGTTATTTATGTTGAGATTTTATGATACGAGTACAGATTAGTGTGTTGGTAAATGAATGTGCTACACTTAGCAATCCATTAATAACTACGCCAAGCCTTCCAAATAAAACCTATATTGAACCCATCATGTCGATCACAACTATCTTTTGTATTATCTTGTAATTATGTTCTTTTCTTTAGAAAATTCAGTAACATTTATTTTCCGTACATCCATTTTTCTTCACACACTCCTCACTCCTTGCCCACACACTTTTTACCCACACACTTTTCACCCACACACTTCTCACTCACATATTCCTCGCCCACACACTCCTCGCCCACACACTCCTCGCCCACACACTCCTCACCCACACACTTCTCATCCAAATATTCCTCACCCAAACACTCCCCCCCCCACACACATACGTCCACACACACTTCTCGCCCAAACACTGCTCACCTTCACCACGCCTTTTACTTTACCAGAATCAAAGAGAAATCCATGCACAAGTGTTTTCCCTTAGAGCTTTTCCTTATTTGTAATTGTAACTGGTCCCTCTGTTATATATTTAAATATCGCATCCTGATATCTTCACGAAAACATGTAACAGCTATTGGAATCCTGCTATCATCACGAATTCATGGAATAGCGATTGGTCTCCTGCTATCTTCGCGGAATAATAACTACCAATACAACTTCGCACTTACTGCATCACAGGAGTTGCCAAAATGACATTAGTATCAGACCCAGGTCGACTTCGGGACTTCATCCCCGGATTAAAGAGTTTGAGTTGACTCCAGTCGTCTTATCAGATTCCTGCTTTCATTTATACATTTATATAATGACATTCAAAAATGAGTTTCCCGTTTTCATCAATTTCATACCAAACCTATTTTAGCGTGTCAGCCGTATTGTTGTTGACCTTAAGCAATATTTTGCACACATTGTGTAACAAAATTCGTTTGTCATATTTAATTTTATGCTAGCCATTCATCAAATATTCTACAAAAAATATGTATTCTACTTTAAAGGGGAAAAAATCCAATAAACAAGGAATGGTGTGATAACTAGCAGGAGAGATAACAAGGTACTTGCATCACTGGAAGCTAATTATTTATTGATTTTAATTCCCATCCATCTCACAAATGTGAAGTAATTGTCCTTAATGTAAAAGGTAAACATGCAGGAAATATTTGCGATAATGAAGACTTTCAATATTGACATACCATATTGCATATCCCACAAAACAAGTTTTTAAACATTTTCGTAGTATCCTCTGACCGGACCCTGTATATTGTGTCGTTCAAGTCTTGGCAGGCTTTGGCGACGTCTTCATCGTATTCCCATTCTGGCGGAGCACTGTCACAGCTGGACACTGGCTCTGATCTTATCAAAGAAAATTGTAGAAATATTTGTTAGATGTGGATGGTTTGGGAAATGAGAAGGGTAGCAAGAATTGGAGCCGGAAAGAGAGAAACATACAGATAGACATATTAATCAGCTTCGGAGCCTCGGGTAACGAACCGTTCCACTAACGAACACATTGTTTAAAATGTGTTGTCTGTCTTAACGGACATCGGCACACATCACTATATCCGGTGTGTTGTACTTTGAAGCTGTGGTAGTAAACATCGTTTGCTCGAATGTTTGTTCGAGTGTTTGTTCGAGTGTTTGCTCGAATGTTTGTTCGAGTGTTTGTCCGAGACTTTGATCGTGTGTTTGCTCGAGTGTTTGTTCGAGTGTTTGTCCAAGACTTTGTTCGAGTGTTTCTTCGAGTGATTCTGTAATTTTTCGAGTGTTTGTTCGAGTCTTTGTTTGAGTGTTTGTTTGATTGTTTGTTTGATTGTTTGTTTGATTATTTGTTTGAGTTTTTGTTCGAGTGTTTGTTTGAGTGTTTGTTTGAATGTTTGTTTGAGTTATTTTTGTTGAAATGTTTGTGTAATTGTTCGAGTGTTTGTTCGAGTGTTTGTTAAAGTGTTTTTTCGATTGTTTGTTTGAGTGTTTGTTCGAGTGTTTGTTTGAATGATTTTTCGAGTTTTGTTCGAGTGTTTGCTCGAGTGTTTGTTTGAGTGTTTGTTTAAGTATTTGTTTCAGTGTTTATTTGAGTGTTTACCCAAGTGTTTGTTTGAGTTTTTGCTCCCGTTTTTGTTCGAGTGTTTGTTTGAGTGTTTGCTCGAGCGTTTGTTTGAGTGTTTGTTCGATTGTTTGTTCATGTGTTTATAGAGAGTTTTTACGAATTTTTTTACGGGTGTTGTTTAAAAAAAATAATTGGTTTCTTTTTCGAATTGTTTTATTTCAGCTCTCATGGCGCTTAAAGAGAAAAGTTTTATTGATATAAGTAGTGTTAGTGTAGATGTAAAGAAATTAATTATATTTATAAAAATAAGATCTTCCTTGTGTGCCCACATCGCCAAGCAATAAAATATGTTACCACGGATCATTTGTACTATTCTAAGGAACAAAGACCTAGGATCCTTGTTAAATGAAAGAAACGAATTACTAACAGAAATAAAACAAAGAATATCAGCCGGAAACAGGGCATACTTCAGTAGTCAGAAAATACTAAAAAGTAGTAACATTACAAGAGAAACAAAGAAAACTATTTATACAACTGTGATCAGACCAGTTGTAACATATGCAAGTGAACTTGGACCTTAACAAAAACAGCAGAAAACCTATTAAACACATGGGAGAGGAAAGTTTTCCGGAAAATATATGGGCCAACAGAGGATAATTATGGATGGAGAATACGAACCAATTATGAATTATACAGTCTATATCAGGATCCCACGATAGTGGCAAAAATAAAAAGAGGCAGGCTACGCTGGGCAGGACCCATAGAGAAAATGCCAAATGACAGAGGAACGAAGAAGGTGCATCACAATACCCCAGAGGAAAAAGGCTCAAAGGCAGACCTGGGCTTAGGTGGAAAAAAGATCTACAGCAGCTGAAAGTCTAAGCATGGAAAAGAAAGGCATTAGTTAGGTCTGAGTGGAAGGAAATGGTGAGGCAGGCCAAAGCCCTACATGGGCTGTAGCGCCACAGGGATGGATGGAAAGAACAAAGTGGTCATAATGGCGACCTGCATGGTTAAAAGAATGACTGTGTTCATAAAGCAAAGGTCTAAGTGTTAGAGAAATAGACCAACTGTTGTCAATTTGCATAAATGAAAGCAGCGGATGATAAGTTGTGCATAGTGTTAGCTGACTATAGGCTGTATATAGTGTTAGCTGATTATAGGCTGTACATAGTGTTGGCTGTACATTGTGTTAGCTGACTATAGGCTGTATATAGTGTTAGCTGATTATAGGCTGTACATAGTGTTGGCTGTACATTGTGTTAGCTGACTATAGGCTGTATATAGTGTTAGCTGACTATAGGCTGTACATAGTGTTGGCTGTACATTGTGTTAGCTGACTATAGGCTGTATATAGTGTTAGCTGACTATAGGTTGTACATAGTGTTGGCTGTACATTGTGTTAGCTGACTATAGGCTGTATATAGTGTCAGCTGACTATAGGCTGTACATAGTGTTGGCTATACATTGTGTTAGCTGACTATAGGCTGTATATAGTGTTAGCTGACTATAGGCTGTACATAGTGTTGGCTGTACATTGTGTTAGCTGACTATAGACTGTATATAGTGTTAGCTGACTATAGGCTGTACATAGTGTTGGCTGTACATTGTGTTAGCTGACTATAGTTTGTATATAGTGTTAGCTGACTATAGGCTGTACATAGTGTTGGCTGTACATTGTGTTAGCTGACTATAGGCTGTATAGAGTGTTAGCTGACTATATGCCGTTCATAGTCCTAGCTGACTATAGGCTGTACATAGTGTTAGCTGACTATAGGCTGTATACAGTGTTAGCGAGAAAATATTTTGATAAGAAGTGCCAGGCTGTGGCACAGTGATTTGTTTGCCAAAACATAGAGTACAAGTTCCAACAATAAAGAATTTAAGTTGAGTAGATGATAGTTGAATAAATTTCCCTGAAGAATTGGCGTGCATAGTGTTGTAAGACATGGAGAGGCTGTTAGGTCAGATAAAATATCAGTTTTTCATAATAGAACAGCAATTGAAAATTGTAAAACAAGATATTTATAAGGCTCGAACAACATTATTCAAATTACAATTTGGTTAGCAAATGTTTCGGTTTAAGAACGTGTTATATTCGCTAACCGAAGTTTCAATGAAAAAAAAGTGATAAAATAGAGCCTCGTGTCTAAACGTAATCTAAATATAGTCTTTCTCGGGAAAAGGCTGAGTATATCGGTTTTGTTTTGTTTTTGAAAATATTTTTAAGGTGTTGTAGGCATTTCTTTTACACAAAAGTATTTCTACTTAAGCTCCATACTGTCCTATTTTAAAATGAATAAACTCCAAATTTTTATTGCAAATCAAAGTTAATTTCTCGAATACTTGCAATGTTAAATAAGATTCAACCTACTTAAAAAAAAGTTGATTGCACGAAAATGTGAAATCTCTCGGCGGAATCTTTCTCGTCACCTTGCAACAAGAGTTGGTTTTTAAAGCAGCTCTCAGCAGCTCGTCTTGGTCTGTGGCTTGGTAGACATACATGTAGTGGTTGCATTGGGTAAACACTGGTAACTGTTGGGGCTTAAGGTCAAGAAAATATTGCAACTTTTTAAAGTTAAAGATTTCAAACTTTACTTATAGTCACACACACACACACATATTCATACATACATGCCTATTAAATGATATAAATGTGTGTGCTAATTTATTTATTATTGAAGACGAGAAAAAACTGTATAGCGAACTTGTTAAAGGTTTTAAATTACATGGAAAAATATCTCAAAATAAAACTATTGACATTGATAAGTGATAGGGCCATTTCGTAACATAGTAAATCTAAACACGTACACAGAACAATAATTATAAAAAATATGACATATAGAATTTATTAGGCAATATGAGCCTAAATTTAATAAACTTTTCTCCTATATACGTTAATTAAAAATTTACGGTCTTACCGTGACAGCTCTGTTGCACACAGCACAGTGTATGTTGCGGTAGACAACACTTGTAGCAATGTCTATGACCCATGCGTAGTTATCTACCGTGAACTCGCTGGCTGGGACATTCTCTTGACATTGCCTAACAATTTCTGCATTCCCTGTAAAATCTTTAAAGCATGACCTAATAAATAGGAAGCTTGAATTAAATGCCAAATATTCACATCCCAACTTTGGCAAACTGACAACACTTCTGTTGTAATTATAAGGCAGAGACATCGAATAATTATTCCTGATCTCTATTTTAAGTTCAGGACGCAGACCGAAAAAGTCCTCTACATTAATGATCTCATTTTGAAATTCCACCGGTGGAGAGTAATCTTCGGAAATATCCGGACAGCAGATGCCATAGTATTCACACTCGGGTCTCTTGCAGCTGCAGTCGATACATTTTACGTCTTCACAACCGTTCATAATTCTTCCCAATCTCAACCGTTCCCCGCCATGACATCGTATGGAACAGAAACTCTTCTGAACAACTGATGGTGATGTTGTTCTATTCCACGGAGAGTGGGTGTAGACTTCAGCGTTTGGGGAACAAACTGTTGAACCGTCGCGATCAGGAGGCCAAGCTAAGACACAGTTCATGGAAACAATGGTCCAGAAAACGTGATGCATTGATATGCCTGTGGCCATTGTACGTTTAGTTGTATTTAAAGTCAACTTTTTGACCTCCTCAGTTGCTGTTTAATACAATATGAATTTTATTTGTTTCTAATTTTTGATGACATTTATTGTACTGCCGGTGAAACGCTTTCAAACAAAATTGTAGGTTGTTGTTTTTTTGGTATGGGGGAGGGGAGCTAAACAACTGCAGCTTCCAGGTAAAATAATGCTCAAGAATTTAAATTAAGTCTAAGTTAATTAACATTGACCATGTCATAGTACCAGTAGTGACAGTGGAAATCAAGTTAAGCGACATTGTCTAGTCATAGTACCAGTTTTACCATTGAGTCAGTGCCACAGTAAATGAAGTGATCAGTTAGTCTGAGTAAGCAACATTGTCCATGTGATAGTAGCAGTGGCGTAGTGAGGGGGGTGCGGGTGATGCGGACCGCACCGGGTGACACCATTTTAGGGGTGACACCATTTTAGGGGTGACACCATTTTAGTGGTGAACCATTTTAGGGGTGACACCCGATTGAAAAATTGCATATTTACATAGAACACACTGCTCAGTCAAACCGAGATTCATATAAGGATAACCAATCACACATATATTTTTCACAAATGTGAACAATCCAAATGCGTGCTTTATTAAAAGTTCAAGGTTGATACGTCAGAAATGAGATGACCCTATGTTTAGGTCATAAAAACATAGTTTTTATGCAATGCCGTTTGAATTGTTCGATAAATTCAAATGACAGGAGGCTATATTTATCTAAATTCTGAGAAATATGGCTTTCCATTGATACCCATAAGTGTGGTCGGGTGTTTGCTAGTATAAAAATCGGTAAAAAATAAAAACATTACACATGAATTTTACCCATTATAGGGTTAAAAATATATTATTTTACACAATATTTAATCTTTTAAATGATCAATTCTTTTTTTATTGAATGTAAATAAAGAAGATTGTTTTGAATATAATAATATATATCGAAACCCAGAAATACTTAAAAATTAATATTTTCCCCGAATCGTTGCAAGTACCGCCCCTTAACATTTGAGCACGTTTTTCATATTTCGACTGCTGGGTTTTACCTGCTACCTTTATGTGTTTTATTTTGGACAGTTCTCTGACTGTTGTATTTGAACTATCGTCAGTAATTCTTTGTTATCCTGTACATGACAAGATTAAATCATTTTTATTGTTCAAGATTATTACATCATGCCACACGGCGTAGACAAATCTAAATGGCCAAATCGCTATCAGCAGTGAAAAGCTAAAAAGAAAATACGCGACTCACTAAAATAACTACCAGAATACATGCTTCGATATGTCAAGAAACAAAATGATGACCAGGGTCAGGGGTCATCAAAAGACGTTCCTAAGCCTACCACTGATACTGATTCTCCCGATATCTGCAGTATGCATTATTTTCAGCAAATGTACCAGTTTCAAATTATTTTCGGTCTGAAATTATTAAAATATGGATTGTATCGTTTCAGAACAAGGACAGACTATTCAGAGTAGTGACAAGGCAAAATGCAAAATCTAAAGGAGGTGTTCGCCAACTAAAAAAAACCATTAGATCTACGGGATGATGCAAAGTGGCGAGAAAATACTACGGTCGTGGATGGTTTATTCACTCGTCAGTCAGAAATTGTCATGTTTTTGCTGTAGATTATTTGCTGTTTATGTTTCTCTCAGGATTACGATAATGCTGCCATAATATATGAAATCCATGGAGGTGTTCAGACCATTCTGAAAATAAATAATAAGAAAGCAATTTTTAATGGATGTGTAGGCCATTCACTTAACTTGTGTGGTCAAACTCTTTTGCAGAAAATACTTCATGTATTAAATTATTCGGTACTCCTGAAAGAATATTTTCATTCTTTGCTGCACCCACTCATCGACGGAATGTTCTAATGGAACAAACTGGAATGTCGTTGAAAGACTGTCAATGCTCATCATGTTAAAACAGTGAAAGATGAATGTGATGAATGTGTGGCAGTGATTAAAGCTCTGTGTAATCCTCTTGAAAATTTGAATACATGAAGTACCGCACAAGGTCTTTTGCATGCTGTCTGTGATTTCACGTTTATCTGCTACCTCTACCTTTTGACTGATCTACTTGAGGAAGTTAAACTTACACAGCAGTATCTGCAGACTTAAGGCTTTACTCTTGGCAAAGTGGTGACAAACCTAATGGCCTTAAGATTGTTTTTGCACGAGAAGTGCCGTCACTTGATGGCACATGCTATTAAAAGGCACTTTTAAAATAAGACCAATACGGAATTTCGGTAGAGAGAAAATTAAGGTTTAAGAAGAGCATGTCAGGAGAACAATTAAGAAAAGAAAGCAGTAGGGAGATGCTGTAGTGTATTGATTGCTTTCATTCTGAACTCCAGATCAGATCATCAGCGACCAAGGAAGTACCAGATATTTTTGGGGCTGTTCAACCTAAGAGTCAAGTATCAGCAAGTGAAAAAGAGTTATTGGTGTCCGTTCCAAAATTAACTTCTTTCTATGATGTGTTATCAGAAGATTAACTTTTAAAAGAAATATCAAGGCTTAGAAGACATCTAAAAGCAGCTGATTTCTCAAATATATTGATTGGTCTGTATGATTTAAAATTCATAACTGAATGGGACCTCCTAGAATCTTTTCCAATACTCTCGCTGAGCCTTTAATGTTTTCTATATGCGTGTATATGGCTTCGTGTGAGCGGATCTTTTCAAAACAAAGGCTTATCAAGAAAAATTTATGATACACCATGGGACAGTCTAGGCTTTCCGATGTGGTTCTTCTATCAATTAAAAATGATACAGTGAAGGACATTGATTTGATAAAGTTTGAAAGATTTGCAGCTTTGAAGGCAAGAGAAGAAAAATTTTAAATAAGTAAATTTAATGTAATACAACTATAACTTAGCGTTTTCAAATTGACCACGTGACCTTCGATTTATTTGGTTTTGTTCTTGTTATTGTTGTGCTGTGGACTTATTTTAACAGGAAGAAATCCATCATGGAAGTTGGTGGGGGGGGGTGATACCATGAGTTTACCGCACCGGGTGACACCAACCCTAGCTACGTCACTGGGTAGTAGTTAACACGATTTTCATTATTTGTAATATTAAAGTAAAAAGTGGCCCTTTATCTGAAAAGTCTAGACCAGTGTTCGGCAAATTGCGGCTCCCGAGCCACGTTCGGCTCTTCATTGATCTGAATGCGACTGGGCCAGTCACCCACAAATCGGTTTTGACTCCGAAAAACATGGATCTTGAAAAGGAATGTGTCTCTCAATTTTTTTATTCGTCCTGCTGCTCATTTTTTGGCTCTTTCACCTAATGAGTTTGCCGAATACTGGTCTAAATAGACAATTTATGTTATTTTAAAATTTAATAGCTCCATAAAATTCTATAGAAACCGGTAAATTGTTTAGCTTAGAAATGGCTTTTAATCAATCAAAATTACATGGATCTCACCTGACCAGACGTGCAAATATGCTTAGTCAAAATTAGAATCCTTAATAATAGATTATGAATGATAAATTATGCGACATAACCTTCTTTTAATCAGAAAGTTGTCTATATTTCCAAACTTTTCATTAAATATTTCAACAACTTTATAATAGCGCATCAGAATAAAATTTTGTTAAATGATTTTTTTACATTTTGAATTTGATACTTTCTTGTTGTTAGATGTCAGAAATTTTAAAGAGCTGACTTTATCATAGAGCACTTCCGTGTGAAAGTTCCCTGTCAACGTACATAATATAATTATATGAATGAGGTAAAGAAAGTCAAAGTGAATTAACAATAGACCGAGCATCATGACTAAGATAAGGCTAACCAAGTAAAATGTATACTCAAAGGTACTCTTAATACATATTATTTGGCGCCCCTTATAAGGTATCTGCCCCATTTTTTCTCTTAATATTTTAATTACCTGAGTCGAAGGTTGTTATGTAGCACGATTTCCTGTGCGTGAACTTTCCTCGACCTCGTAGTACACTCCTAGCAGACAGTAACGTCTGTTGTGGGCGTGGCTAAATCTCTTTGAAGTAGCTTGTTTACAATCGCCTTCCAATTACGCATTGGGCATAATGTCACCGGGTAAATTCTCGAATGTACTCCTTAACCCGAGATATGTAAACAACACGTCATAGGTCCTTCTGGAAGCGTCTTACGCTACATGTATATAAAGTATTGACAGATACGAAGGGACGGAGATTTTTCAGATAGATTTTCTTAACATTACGAGCCGTGTTTTATTCCTTGTGTATTTGTGTGCTCATATGTGTTTATTTCGCATTATTTATTGGCACATTATTCTAATTGTGTTAACTGTGTACCGGTACAAGATTTACCATACTGTAAGTTGAAGATTGTAATTATATTTTCTTTTCTTTTGTAATTATCTTTAGACATAATAAATCTTAATTAATTGTAACTAGAAACGGTTTTGTGTCGTATCTTTAGTATTGTTGATTCTATGGTATCGTCTTTTGTGAGGCACTGTTTACAACGAGCCAATTAAAATTAAAATAGGAGATTAATTTCTTCCAATACAAGTCAGTGCGTAACAAAGACAGTATGATTTTTGTCTTAGACATTACAGTTATCTAGCGCCCTAGAATGATTAGGGTGTTACAAATTTGAAAAAAAAAACTCTATTCACGGATGACACATAAATCCATCATTGATGGCTGCTTTCTAGGCTGGAGAAATACTTAAGACGTCTTGTGTTCAATTGTTTTCAGTGTCAAATGTTGTCATGGTCTAAAGATGTACTGATTTATGGTTTGAACAGGAATAAGTACAGGGTAGACAAAAACCGGTTCCAATTTTTGGGGTCAGTAAAAGTATTTCTCTTATAATCTGTAACGATCTGTTTCATTGTTTCTAGTGTGGATAAAAACAGAAAAATGTCGTACCGAGTGCGCTCTCTTGAAGGGATAGCGCCTAAATTATGGCACAGTATGCCTCAATCTTTGAGGGAAATTGTAAATGATTTCGGAGGACCAGAGTGCAGTGACCAGAGTGCAGTGAGCAGAGTGCAGTGAGCAAAGCGCAGTGAGCAGAGCGCAGTGAGCAGAGTGCAGTGAGCAGAGTGCAGTGAGCAGAGTGCAGTGAGCAGAGTGCAGTGAGCAAAGAGCAGTGAGCAGAGCGCAGTGAGCAGAGTGCAGTGAGCAGAGAGCAGTGAGCAGAGTGCAGTGAGCAAAGCGCAGTGAGCAAAGCGCAGTGAGCAAAGCGCAGTGAGCAGAGTGCAGTGAGCAGAGTGCAGTGAGCAGAGTGCAGTGAGCAGAGTGCAGTGAGCAGAGTGCAGTGAGCAGAGTGCAGTGAGCAGAGTGCAGTGAGCAGAGTGCAGTGAGCAGAGTGCAGTGAGCATGCTAAAATGGCATGGATACCGGCGCGATATCAATACCAATCAATCAATCAATTACAGTTGATAACATTGGATTTCTATGGAGGACTACAAATGTTTCGCGGACTTTAAGTAACAGCGAACATCACATTTAATTTTCCTTACAAACCAGAGTTCCTCATCTGTGACTAATGTTTAAACAGGACTACAAACCTGGATGACAACCACAAGACAATATGTAGACCACAGATTCTACCTTATCACGAATTCAGTACAGTAACTGTGAGGGTTGTATGCTCGTAATATTTGAAAAATACGTGTCACGCATTCATTCGACGTCAACAAAATGAAACTCTGGACATATTTGTAGCATCTTTATAGTGAGAGAAAATTTGTCAAATTTGATTCTTAATCCAGTAACAAAGTAATCCTATCCATCGTGCGCGATACTAAATATTCAACACTGCACTTTCATCCAATTTAGTGGAGAATTCTAAATGTGAACAAATTGAAGATATCAAAAGATAAGATCGGGCTGGTTTAATAAGCTCTCAATCCTCATCAGGGGCGTATACATTCTTAAATATTTAAACGTAACTTTCATTTGTTAGTTTTGTTTTGTGATTCCAATTTTGTTTTTAAAAAAATAAAGGCAGTACTGCCCATGTAGATATGTTGGACGCATTTTTATTTGATGATAATTTGCATTTTGCTTTAAAGCAAAATCAATGCTATATAACGTGTGTTTCCTATTATCAAATCTCTTAAATCTTTCAAAGAACGCACTTCCCACTTTTACTATAGATTTCTTCTTAGTTTGTTTGAGACAATTTTTTTCCTCCACTTTTTTTTGTTGTTTTTTTACATTTTATTGCATATGATTTGACATTGTTCAAAGTCATGGCTTGAACTGTTCGCTTCATTATTTTAAAAAAATGGGAGTTCAAGTTAATATTTCTATGATGTATAAACTTCTCCATGAATTGTATCTAAAATTCGAATAACACTTTAATTTTTGGACATGTGTTGAATTTTAAAGTATTTCATAGGAAAAATGCAAGTTATGTCAGAAATTTTGGGAACACCTATAACAGCATAGTGAGTTATTACTTTATCTTTTGGCTTTTATTTCGTATGACAAGTGACGCTTCTAGCACTCAGCTAGTAAATAAATTCGAATCAATATGCATTTTATAATTGATGAATATAATTGCTTCAAATGTTTGAAGCATTTCCAGTGATAAAAAATTTAAACTACTCATTCAACAATCTTTGATGAATAAAACTGAAAGACTTTTTCCTTATATAAAATGAGGACATCTTCTCTATAGAAATTATCACTTCAGGAATTTTTTTTAAAGAGTTTTTTTTTTTACACACGGGTCATTTTCGCTCAGTTGATCATTTTCTCATGAAATGAAGACCTGATGTCTTGATCGCCTCGTTGAAGTGGTGATCTGAAAAGTGATGATCATCTCGTGGAAGTGGTGACCTAAAAGGTATTGGTCACCTCGTTGAAGTGGTGATCTATATATCAAAGGTGTTGATCATCTCTTTGCAAATCAGTTGTGTCAACATCGCGTCTGCTCCTGGGTCGAAGGAGACGGGTGGACACGGGCATTGAAATTGTCATTTTTTACCGCGTCTGCTCAGGCCTACTTTTTAAAATAATATGCCTAGGTATTTAATTACGTCAAAGGGGACTTTAAACATTCCATGTTGTATTTTTAAAAAAATAATTCTACTTTTGTTAATAATTTAAGAGTATCAAATAAAAGTAATATTTTTGTTAAATGCTATCAAAGACGAGTTAAAAAGAAAATATTTTTTTTTTTAAAATTAATTAGAATAAAGTTTATTTAAGATTTGTTCGCATTCAATATAAATCCTTGAGCTACATAGATTCATCTATATTTCTTTCTACAGTCTTTTTTGTGTGGCTATATAGAGTGGTTGTTAAAGACTTGACTTTATATTGTCATTGCGTGTTGTTTGGAGAGTATTTGGATAGTTTTTGTTATTAAATAATTGATATTTTGTGACGTACTGTGTACAAGGGAAGTAACGCATCACTATTGTGAATTATTTTTCTTGGAGTAATAGCAGTTGAGATAAAACTGTTAAAAAAGATCCTGAATTTAAATATTAATAATCAATGGGCTGTGAAGTGAATATAATTACCCCTTAGACAGAACGAAGCCAACAAACCTTTAGGGTAGAGCTGGGTTAGTAACATTTGGGAGGTTCTTCAGGGATTGGGCTCGTTACAGAGGACCACATCGTGTGAGGGTATGCTGATGGTCCTGGACCACATCATGTGAGTGTATGCTGATGGTCCTGGCCACATCGTGTGAGTGTATGCTGATGTCCTGGGCCACATCGTCTGAGTGTAAGCTGATGGTCCTGGACTACATCGTCTGAGTGTATGCTGATGGTACTGGCCACATCGTGTGAGTGTATGCTGATGGTCCTGGACCACATAATGTGATTGTATGCCGATGGTCATGGACCACATCGTGTGAGGGTATGCTGATGGTCATGGAACACATCATGTGAGTGTATGTTGATGGTCCTGGACCACATCGTGTGATTGTATGCCGATGGTCATGGACCACATCGTGTGGGTGTATGCTGATGGTCCTGGACCACGTCGTGTGAGTGTATGCTGATGGTCCTGGACCACATCGTGTGGGTGTATGCTGATGGTCCTGGACCACATCGTGTGAGTGTATGTTGATGGTCCTGGACCACATCGTGTGAGTGTATGCTGATGGTCCATGATTGCTATGAGCGTTTACGGCTGTACTGCATCCCGATTTAGCTATTTTTACGATATACTGTCGTGCCTTCATGCTCTGTATCTGTGTGCTGCTGGTCCTGTATCCTGCCGTGCCTGCATGCTCTTGAATCTGTGTGCTGCTGGTCCTGTATCCTACTTGGTTCGTATCCTACTGTATAGCATCCTGGTTAAGCGGGCTTTACGCTATCCTGTCGAGCCTGCATTATGCTGTATATGTGAACTGCTGGTTTCCCTAAGTTTGGTTATCGAGACAGATTCGCCTGTTTCAATAAGCTGGTTATCTAGACAGCAATTGCCTGTTTCAATAAGCTGGTTATCTAGCCAGCAATCGCCTGTTTCAATAAGCTGGTTATCTAGACAGCAATCGCCTGTTTCCATAAGCTGGTTATCTAGACAGCAATCGCCTATTTCAATAAGCTGGTTATCAAGACATCAATCGCCTGTTTCCATAAGCTGGTTATCTAGACAGCAATCGCCTGTTTCTATAAGCTGGTTATCTAGACAGCATTCGCCTGTTTCAAAAAGCTGGTTATCAAGACAGCATTCGCCTGTTTCCATAAGCTGGTTATCTAGACAGCAATCGCCTGTTTCCATAAGCTGGTTATCTAGACAGCAATCGCCTGTTTCCATAAGCTGGTTTTCTAGACAGCAATTGTCTGTTTCAATAACCTGGTTATCTAGACAGCAATCGCCTGTTTCAATAAGCTGGTTATGTAGACAGCATTCGCCTGTTTCAATAAGCTGGTTATCTAGACAACATTCGCCTGTTTCAATAAGCTGGTTATCTAGACAGCATTCGCCTGTTTCAATAAGCTGGTTATCTAGACAACATTCACCTGTTTCAATAAGCTGGTTATCTAGACAGCATTCGCCTGTTTCAATAAGCTTGTTATCTAGACAGCATTCGCCTGTTTCAATAAGCTGGACATCTTGACAGCAATCGCCTGTTTCTATAAGCTGGTTTTCTAGACAGCAATAGCCTTTTTCAATAAGCTGGTTATCTAGACAGCAATCGCCTGTTTCAATAACAGATAACTTTCTTTTATCTAGCTCTTCATTGGGGTGAGCATCTGTAAATGTTTTTTGTGAGTCAACTAACTCACGCTCATTTTTAATCTTTCTCTCTTTAAGGAATGAAAATAAAGAGACTGATGCATTTCTTAATATTTTGTCTATAATAAACATATCTAGTAATGCTTTGGGATCATTTAGGTCAATTTCAGTGAGTTCAAGCCATTTGACAAGATTATCTCTAATATTGAATATGGTGGTGATAGGGTCTACTTCTCTCTCGAGTCTTATGTTATGAAATTTTTTTCTGTAAATGTCTTCTGTGTTTCCATAAAACTTTAACAAAACTTTCTTTATATAGGTATAATTATTCTTTTTTTCTTCACTAAGTGAATTAATGATACTTAGGCTTTTTCCTGATAATCTACTCAATAAAATATTTGCCCAAGTCTCTTCCCTATAATTGTAAGACTGACAGATGCCCTCAAATTGTGACAAATAACTAATAATTTCCTCTTTATGTTCATTAAATTCCCTAAATTTAGGTTTGTATGTGCTATTGGTTTCTCTATTGCTTGTTGATGGTGTATGCTGTCCTGATTCTATTCTAGCTCTTTCTAGTTTTATTTCTTCCTCTCTTAATTTCATATCCTGTTCTTTTAATTTCATATCCTGTTCTTTTAATTTCATATCCTGTTCTTTTAATTTCATATCCTGTTCTTTTAATTTCATATCCTGTTCTTTTAGTTTCATGTCTTCTATTTCTTTTTTCCCTTTAAATTTTAGTTCTTCTATTTCTTTTTGTTCTTTTAATTTTAGTTCTTCTATTTGTTTAAGGTCACTTCTCTCTAACAGTCTAGCTTCTCGGTCTTTGTCCTCTTTCTGTTTGTCCCTAGTTTTGTCCATCTCCCTAGTAACAAAGTCGGCTACCTTCTCCTGCTTGATCCCAAGCTTCTCAGCTACTTCTAATAGTTCTAAGTATTCTACCATTTTGAATTATTATGTGTTTGAGTAACTAAAATAATATATTGGTATGTATAAGTATGTCAGTTAATTCTTATTGAGTTATCAATTAAAATAGTTAAAAATATTACATTATATATTTACATGTTAATGAATGTATACAAAAATGCAAGTTAATAATTAAATGTAAGAAAAAATTTTAAAATAATTAAATTGTCTACTTCACAACATAAATACAGATATGTAGACGTTTACATGAATACAAATGAGACAACAAATACAAAAGTACTGTGCAGTTTATGGACAACAAGATAGTAATGACAAGACAAATAGAACAAATCTGACAAGATCTACTAAAAAAACAACAGTTATGACAATGTACAAACTAGACTTCACAACTAACATAGAATTATCCTACAGTGTTATAAATAGGGCCAGAAGAAACCTTTACTGTTTTAATAAAAAAACTTCCCTAGGAAAGATAACACCGTGGATATCCCTAAAGTATACTCTAAAATTAAACTTATAATATACAGAAAAAGTAAAAAATTACTTAATCTAATTAAGTATTATATAAGTAGATTTTTAAAGTCTTAAATTATATATAATACATAACACATAATATAAATAAATACCAAATGTAAGTGTCCAAAAGAAATCTGTAGTTGGTCACCTCTGCTCCTGTGACGCTATGATTTCTGTGTAGTCCATGATCCTATGTAGTAGATAATCCTTCTATGTAGTAGATAATCCTTCTATGTATTAGATAATCCTTCTATGTAGTAGTGTACTTGTGTAAATAATCCAATGAGAAAGTTACAAACTGCTTCAATAATCCAATGCAAGTAGATGCGTAATATAAGTAATAGTGTAATAATCCAATTGAAAATGGTGTACTTTCTCTCCGATTCAGTTGAACTTGTGAGTAATTAAAGAATTAATTGACTTGAATTGTGCACTAGGCTATGTGCGGCTTATATAAAGTAAAGATTATGCTGGGGAAATCTTACTTTCGATGTCTTGATAAAACATATCTGTAATGACGTCAGACTTCTGTTGGTCTTGTGTAGTGGATCATCTCTTTCGTTGACTAATAACTGTAAAATAGATTTCTTGCAGTTTCTTCTACGAGAATATTCACTCCGCTAATTGAAGCAGTGTACCAGTTAGCTGTTTGAACTCTGAACTTTTGACTCCCGTGACTTACCTAAATTCAATCGTTGTCAGCTTGCTCTGTGTGTCGTGGACTCGTCTCAGACTTGATATGATACACGGGCGTAATGACATTCGATGTATGCTTCCGCTCGAATGTTAAAATATATCGTTGTTACTCAATGTTCTGTAATACATCGTTGTTCTTACATTTGTAACACATATAGTTGTATCCCATAGTTGTTCGGCACTTCTGACACCATTTGTAACACATCTACTCTGACATGGCGTGGGATCTTATTTCTTATGCTGTGGGTTATGTCAGTAGTATGGTTACTTATGTTAATACTTCAGGATGCCGACTAAGACTTCTTCATTCTTCCACTTATTATCCAGACACGTAAAGAAGAATACTCAATTCTGGTTAAAACTTACAGTACTTTATTGAACACACTTTATACTGATAATATTAATAATAATCCTTGCATGAATGTAATTTCACATATATATATATAGTATTCCATCCTTCAGAAAGACACGTCCTCACACTGCTATAACTCAGCTCAACTGTTCTCGTAACTCAGCTCTAACTCTACTCTTCTCCACTCTGCGCTCAGTCCTCTCTATATCAGTCAACTCATACTTTATTACCAGCAAAGCGTGGAAAACAACCGATCTGACAAAAACATAATTTTGCTCTCCAAAAACGTGGAGCTCACATTGTCCTCTCAAAATACAATTCACTCTCTCTCTCGTGGAAAAACATGGTCAACACAATTCACTGTTCACTCACGCTACCTCTCTGTTTTCTTGTGACAACATAGTCCGTTAAACTGGTTATCTAGACAGCATTCGCCTGTTTCAATAATCTGGTTATCTAGACAGCAATCGCCTGTTTCAATAAGCTGGTTATCTAGACAACATTCGCCTGTTTCAATAAGCTGGTTATCTAGACAGCATTCACCTGTTTCAATAAGCTTGTTATCTAGACAGCATTCGCCTGTTTCAATAAGCTGGGTATTTAGACAGTATTCGCCTGTTTCAATAAGCTGGTTATCTAGACAGCAATCGCCTGTCTCCGTTTAGATCCACTTAATTCAAAGCAGCATATAATATGTATTACGAAAGCAATTATTTAATTGTGTTGCAGTGGAACAAATAATGAACTAGAAGTTTTATTTAACAATATTGATCTACAAACGAATACAAAATTAGTTGACGTTAATGGCTGGATATAGATTTTTAAACCATCTTATCTTTCAGTTTTTGTTAATACCCAAGCGGCAATCTGGATGGAGGTTACAAGGTTACAAAGCTGAAATAGCTTAAATGTGTGCACTGTACAGTATTTTCTCATGATCTCATGAGTTCAATAAATAAGTTATCGAAACGAAATGCTGTTATATTTGCATTGTAATAATAAATATGTTTTATATTTATATTTATTTGTATATAATATAAAGCAAGGAATTTACGCAAAAATGTAAAAATCAATTTAAAGATATTTCCCAAAGTCTATGAGCAAACACGTCTCTTGTGATTGGTTGTTTGAACCAAATGAATCAATAAAATATGTAGTAGAGATTGTGAGGTAAATACTGATTCCCCTTATGTCAAACTTTGGCTCTCTTTGAGGGTTAAATGCTTTTTAAAAAAATATTAGGGAAAACATTGATATCAAATCTAAAAGCACTTTAAACAATTTAAACTTTGGTTTGGAAAGTAGACATAATATTTTTTTTATGTATCTTCAATATTCAATAAATAAAGTTCTGTTACATTCAAATCGTAAACTAAAAATGGACATTTATGAAAGCACTAGAATAAAAGTAAGAATTTCCATTTCAAACTTATTTACAAATAAAATCTTCACGGAAAAGTTTGTATAGAACTGTTGACCATCTTCAGAAGGCTTCTATATATCCTTGTGCCTGTAATGACGATACTATGACGTAGAGCACCCACATGACCAGCGCTATCATCCCCGTCAGGTGCTTGAAGGTCTTGGGTCCCCCCAGTTCAGCCTTGCCAAATATAGGAAACTGTCGCCGGGCAACAAGCATTATTATAAGTAAGATGGCGCAGACAGTGAAGATGGTGACACTCAGGCCCAAAGTTCCCGTCGGATGGTGGAATTCTTGACCCTGGTCAAATACAAGATATGTCATTTAACACGTTTATAGAGACATATAGAGGCAAAACTGTCAAAGTTAATACTCAAAGTTCAAGAAAAACACGAATATATTGAACCTTTTTCTCCAAACTACAAATTAAATAACTTTAGATCACCCACTGCAGCAAGGTCAGAATTTAAATTCAGAAATAACGTTCTAAAAAAGACATCCAGCAAAGCCAATATACATTGTTTATATGAATAAACGCATGGCATCAAAGTATTGATAGAAAAACTAGCGAGTACCCGGCATGCGTTGCAATGCCACTCAAGTAAAGAAAGTGTTTGCATGTTATGTTTCTTCAAGAGCTTTTAAATACTCAAAGTTTTTCTTGTTTTTCCATCTGGTATATACACGAATAAATCAGAAGATTTCCCGACGCGAGAGCAGGCCACATACATCTGTCCATGGGCGAAGCATGGGTTTTCCAAATTTAGTCCGCAAACTTGTAGCGATTGTCCCTGTGCTTTGAAGATAGTCATTGTAGACGCGTGTCGCATCGGAAGCTGTAGGCGTTTGAATTCAAATGGCATATCTGTTGGAATCATTGGGGTGAATGGCAAAAGTACATCACCTAGTTTAAATTTTCCATTTAAAATAGTATCTTCAATGGAACCAATTTCGGAAGATTCATTTGAAAAATGTATTGTACCTAACGCTTCGATATCAAAGTGCGTTTCTCGTTGCAAATCAAGAGCGAAAAGTTTGTTTGCAGATTACTTGAGAAACCATCGATTGGTGTAAAATGTATTTACATAACACAAAACAACTCCGAAATTATAAGACTCTATTCAAGAAATACTCTTAGTTGAAAAAAAAAACGCGATTTCGATGTCATTTCCGATTCTAAAATGCGTCACAAAATTCAAGCTTATTTATACACATAACAAAAATACTCTCTACACTAAAAATGTAAAAACGTGTTTTCTCTGCTTTACTACAAATGTGTCATTTGTTCAAGGGCGGTAGTGTTGATATCTTCGTTATAAATTATATTGATGAAGCTCATTTAAGAAAATAAATTGAATTTAGGGTCCCCAGCCCTAATTGGAATATTGTACAATGGATGTACTAAATTTGAAAAATTTGCCGGCGGATTCAGCTACTTCCACACATGCAATAGCTCTGTTTGAAATTATAGTTACAAAGCTCTTAGAAGAAAATATGAAATTAGGGTCACTGGCCCAAACGGAATATTGTAAAATGTTTTTTTCTAATTTAGAAACATTTTCGGTAGTGCGCATTTCACTTGACCCAGTTTGATCACAATCGAATGAATGGTATAGAAATGCATACTATAATTATATAGATAATAGAAGTGTGGAAAACGAATTTAGGACCCCCCCTCCACAAATGGAATATTGTAGAATTGTTGTATTACTTCAGAAACCTACTTAATATGTCACACACTCAATTTAATATCACTATTTGTATTTGATTAAAAAGCTATCCATTCATGCTTTAGCTCTGTTTGAAATTATAGTTGTATAGCTTAAAATTATAGTTGTATAGCTTATATAGAAAAAACGAACATAGGACCCCTGGCTAAAAACGGAGTATTTTAAAATGGTTGTAATCATTTAAGAAACCTTTGCGGGCGGGCGCGCGCACAACATCTCTCTAAAATTTTATCGCATTGTAATAATGTAGAGGAGCGCATACGGAAATTATTTTTTATAAAGCTCCTAATGTAAGGAAAAAAACACGAATTTGGGGCGATTGCCAAAAAAACGGAATATTTTAGTAGAGTTATAATGGCTTAGAAAAATGCTCTGGCTTATGGACAACAACTCACCTCAGTTTTATCGCAAGCGCTTGAATGATGTAGGAGCGCATGCGGTTTGAAATTATATTTATATAGCTCATTTTGTAAGAAACAAACATAGGGCCCCTGGCTCAACACTGAATATTTTAAAACGGTTGTAGTAATTTAAGAACCTTTGTGGGCGATAGAACAACATCTCACTAAATTTTTATCGCATTCTGAAAAATGGTATAGGAGCGCATAGAAAATTATTTTTTACAAAGCGCATATAAGAAAAAATAAGAATTTGGGTCAACGGCCCAAAACGGAATATTTTAAAAGTGTTGTAATGAATGGTTATGTTTATAGATAACAACTCGTCAAAGTTTTGTCGCAATCGCGTGAATGGTGCAGGAGCGCATACGGTTTGAAATTATATTTATATAGCTCGTATAAGAAAAAAACGTAAATAAGGCAGCTGGCTAAAATTGGAATATTTTGAAAAGTTTATAATAATTTAAAAACCTTTGCGGCCATGCTTCCAACATCTCACCAAAGTTTCAAGTTTTATTGCAATCAGATTAATGGCGTAGGAGCGCATATGAAAATTATTTTTTACAAAAAATACGCAATGCCAACGGCCGAAAACGGAATATTTTTAAAAGTGTTTAAATAACACAGTAAAATGCATTTGCGCATGGACAACAACTCACTAAGTTTTGTAGCAATCGCATGATTGGTGTAGGAGCGCATACGGTTTGAAAATATATTTAAATAGCTCATGTAAGGAAAAACGAATATGAGGCCCCTGGCTCAAAAATGAATATTTTAAAACAATTGTAGCAATTTAAAAACCTTTATGGACATGTTTGCAACATCTCACCAAAGTTTTATCGGAATCGGATAAATGGCGTAGGAGCGCATATGAAAATTATTTTTTACAAAGCGCATATTACAAAAAATACGAATTAAGGGCCAACGGCCGAAAAAAGAATGTTTTTAAAAGTGTTTAAATAATACAGTAAAATGCACTGGCGTATGGACAACAACTCACTAAGTTTTCTAGTAATCGCATGATTGGTGTAGGAGCGCATACGGTTTGAAAATATATTTATATAGCTCATGTAAGGAAAAACGAATGTGAGGCCCCTGGCTCAAAACTGAATAATTTAAAACGATTGTAATAATTTAGAAATGTTTATAGACATGCTCACAACATTTCCCTAAAGTTTTATATGAATCGCATAAATGGTGTAGGAGCGCACACGAGACATACAGACAGACAGACATACAAACATTCATTTTTATATATATAGATTGACGCTTCATTACATAAGAAAATCTCTTTTGCACAATAAACAAGAATACCTCTCTTATTCCTTATATAAGAAATGTTTAAACAATGTTACCCCATAGCAGAATAGAATACTGTTAAGAAACAAACGAAACCATGATAACATTATAGTAGGTACACCAGGAAGAAACAAAATACCAGCTTATTCCTTCCATAGACAAACTCAGAAACTAATTCCTAACTTAGTCCTTCAATAAACAAATACATCTAATTCTAACTTAGTCCAACAATAGACAGAAACAAAGACACCCATTTTTACCGTTCTCCTTCAAAGACAAAAGTGTCTACCTTAGTCGTCCAATGGACAAAAACTTTAAATTCTACCTTAGTCCTTCAATAGACAAAGACATTAATTTCTACCTAAAATACCCAATAAACAAAGACATCAAATTCTACCCCAATTATCCATAAGACCTGCACAAAGACACTAATTCTTAACTAAACCTTCCACTAGACAAAGACATTATTCTTACTTTATTATTACTATAGACACACACAAAGATATCAATTCTTACCTTAGTCTTCCAATAGACAAGACACCAATTCTTACCTTAGCCTTCCAATAAACAAGACACAAATTCTTACCTTAGTCTTCCAATAGACAAGACACCAATTCTTACCTTAGTCTTCCAATAGACAAGACACCAATTCTTACCTTAGCCTTCCAATAAACAAGACACAAATTCTTACCTTAGCATTCCAATAGACAAGACACAAATTCTTACCTTAGCCTTCCAATAAACAAGACACCAATTCTTACCTTAGTCTTCCAATAGACAAGACACCCATTCTTACCTTAGCCTTCCAATAGACAAGACACCAAATCTTACCTTAGTCTTCCAATAGACACATGCTAACAACCAAGGTAGCCCCAGACCCAGGAACACGTTGACGCTGTTGCTGCCGTTGATGTTACCAATTGACGAGTCCGCCCACTTCTCATTAATGGCGGCACTTTTGGAAGCAAACGTATCTGGCATGCTGGTTCCCATGGCAACAAATGTAATAGCTGGAATATTACATTAACAATTGACTACTTCAATATAAGTTCACAGTTGTAAAACTGGCTTCGTGCTACATAAGCATGTAAACTTAAGTAAAAATCAATGACAGTGCATGCGTGCTGAAGAATGCCCTTTAATGGCAATTTCCCAAAAGCCACGACAAATAAATAAATCTGCAAAGAGATCACTTTTTACATTATTAAATACCTGTAGATAATTGGATTATTATGATAGAGCTGTTATTGAATAGAACATATTTTTAAAATATTAAATAAAATATTGAATAAGAAAATCATTCTCATTATATTATGTCTTTAAGAATAGTTCATTGTATACGTTGAACAACAATTTTTCGAGGTTTCAGAAACAAAAGATATGAACACATCTGAAACATAGAGATGTTCCAAATACACATTTTCATATAATAATACTATGTCGTCCGTGATGGAATATATGGTATAACCAGTTGCATTACAAAAATATATAATTAAACTCATTATGAGATATGATATTTGGAACAAAAGAATTTATAAAAACTTATTTTTTAAGAAACACTGTTCTATTAAAATTCACTGACAAGTTAAAATAAAATATTGTTGACAAAAATGAAATCGTGACAATAGAATATTATGAAGAAGGGAGAATATTTATCTACGAGTGATGTTGGATTGAAGAGGATTAATTTATTTAGCAACGGAAGCACACATAATAATAATAATAATAATAATAAGTGGTCTTATATAGCGCGGTACCCCGGCCTAGGGCTGGGCTCACCGCGCTGTACATATATAGCAAAGAGGCATAATCATAATATTAAAATAAAATACATAAATGAAATAAAAACAACATATAAGCAAAACAACACCATAGGTATATTCATCCACCCACACCAGACATTTTTACAAGGAAACCCATGTACGTTTATCGGTTTATAGGAGGAGAATCAGTCAGAGTAGTAGAGTTTAAATAGATGTGTTTTGAGTGCAGTTTTGAAGGCCTGTGTGGTTGTTATATTGCGGATGTGTAGTGGCAAAGAATTCCATTGTTTGGGGGCGCAGAAAGAGAAAGATCGTTCACCATATAATTTAGTGCGTGTCTTGGGAACGGACAGAATACGCGAGTCTGCGGAGGAGCGAAGTTGTCGAAGGGGTGAATAGACAGAAAGAAGTTCAGTTAGATAGGAAGGGCAGGAATCCGAGAAAAAGTTGTGACAGAGAAGAGACAGCTTGTAGTCAATGCGTGCCTGTATAGGGAGCCAATGTAGTGAGTGGAGTAGTGGAGTGACGTGATCGCGTTTTTTTGCCTTAAGAACAAGCCTAGCAGCAGAGTTTTGAACTTTCTGCAGTTTTTCTATAAAATGTTTCGGTGAACCTGACAGAAGTGAGTTGCAATAGTCAAGACGAGAGAGAACAAGAGCACAGACTAGAGTTTTTGTTGCGCTAACTGTCAGGTAGTGGCGGATGGAGCTGATCTGACGGATGGCGGTGTATGCCGAACGACAAATGTGAGAGATATGTTTATCGAGAGACATGTTGTTAGAAAGAATATAACCAAGATTCCTAGCAGAGGGTGTAAACTGTATGTCGGAGTTACCTACTTGAAATGAGGTGGGAAGAGTTGAGGTAGAGGATGATTTGTGATTGTAAATGAGGAGTGCTTCTGTTTTGTCATCATTAAGCTTCAACTTGCTGAGTGTCATCCAAGACTTGACATCATCAATGCACCCCCGCAAAGTCTGGACAGCGGAATCGACAAGAGATGGATGGGTATGCATGTATAGCTGTGTATCATCTGCAAATGACTGGTTCTCAACAGCATGCCTCCCGAGCAAGAGGAGTAGTGGTCTGGTATACATTATGAATAGAACCGGACCCAAAACGGACCCCTGTGGCACTCCGTACACCAAATCAGCACTGCCGGAGAGACAGCCATCGACAGAGACCATTTGCGTTCTATCAGAGAGGTAGGACCTAAACCAAGCCAAAACCGAACCAGAAATTCCAAAGTAGTTTTCAAGGGTTTTGAAAAGGATTTCATGGTCAACAGTGTCAAAGGCCGCACTGAGGTCTAAGAGGATCAAAATGGAGACATTACCGCTGTCCATTGCGCGCAAGAGGTCATTACTGACTCTCAAGAGAGCTGTCTCCGTGCTATGGAAATGTCTATAGGCCGACTGATTAGAACTGAGAAGAGAGTGATCATTTAAGTAAGCAAAAAGTTGTTTTAGGACTAGTTTTTCAATAACTTTAGATAAAAATGATAAGTTAGATACAGGTCTATAGTTTTTTAAATTATTTTCATCCAGACCGGGCTTCTTAAGCAATGGTTTGATGACAGCTGATTTGCAAAGAGGCGGAACAGTGCCAGAATATAAGCTTTCATTTATTATGCGGGTTATTGTTGGGAGCAAGATATCTAATGACTCAACCAACAGGGGGGTTGGGATGGGATCCAAATAACATGACGTATGTTTAGATTTTAGGATTATATTTTTTACCTCAAGTTCTGAAACAGGTTTAAAAATATTAAAATGGGAAGTAAGACAAGGGAAAGGAGGCAATTCAAGGGGAGGGGCATCAAGACGATCAAGCTCAGCTCGAATGTCAGCTACTTTGCTTGTAAAGAAATTACAGAAAATATCTGGTTGCTTGGGCAGGGGAAACACCGAAGGAAGCGCAGTTCCTTTGTTACTCCCCCTAAGGTGACCACAAACATCAAACAACTGCCTGCTGGTTTTACCCATAGTTATCTTTTGGCTAAAATACGTAGTCTTTGCACGACAAACAATCTGATTGACACGCTTCTTGGCAGCGTAAAATATCTGCTTAAAAACCACAAGACCTGACCTTAACCACTTCTTTTCTGCACTACGGCGCTCTTTCTTGGCACTGCGTAGTTCCTCCTTGATGGTCGCATACCAGGGAGATGACCGCTTTAGACTAAAATTGCGGCGGGTGACAGGGGCGTGTCGGTCAAGCACAGCGCGCAATGCACGGTCTAGTGATTCCAATGTAGGGCAGAGGGCAGGGGACACTTCTACGCTTAGGTCATGCTTAAATGCATCCCTGTTTATAGCTCGCAGACTGCGCACCTCCCTAAACTGAGGGGGAGGGTTGGGGGCACTAACACTAAGTTCACAAATAACACAGAAGTGGTCAGAGGACAGCTCTTGTGTGATTGAAGTAGATCTAACTACACCATCTTGAGGCCTATGTAGTACCCAGTCAAGAATATGTCCACGATTATGAGTCGGTTGGTCGACCGATTGGTGAAGACTGAATAAATCCAAGAGATCCAACATCCTAGCAGTGGAGGGGTGCTGTGGTTGATCAAAATGGAAGTTCATGTCGCCTAGTACAATGTAAGTCCCGGTCAATGTGTTGCAGTGGTCAATCAAATCCGGGAATTCTCGATGAAACACTGAGTCGGTCAATTTATTTTTCTTACTAGGGAAGGTGCGATATATGCACATGAAATGAACTGTCTGCTGGGGCACTGACAGTGTAAATTGAACTACCTCAAAAGATGTGTGAACGAATGGGAGGTCTGTGACAAAAGCTGTATGATGGGACAACGTGATCGTTATGTAATC
This sequence comes from Lymnaea stagnalis, assembly GCA_964033795.1. Classification (NCBI taxonomy): domain Eukaryota; kingdom Metazoa; phylum Mollusca; class Gastropoda; family Lymnaeidae; genus Lymnaea; species Lymnaea stagnalis. The sequence continues at coordinate 228,509 of CAXITT010000701.1, read as the reverse complement.
TGTATTTTGGGATGGGTCGATATGCTATTTTTAATTTAGATTTCTGGCTACAGTGTATTTATTTCAGTGTATTATTATTATTCATTATTATTTTTAGTTGTTTTACGTAGCGTTGTACCCCACGCTCACCACGCTGAACATACAATTTAACAAACACAATCATGAACTTAAAAGTTAACATACATTAATAATAATAATAATAATAATAATAATTAGTGGTCTTATATAGCTCTGTACCCCAGCCTAGGGCTGGGCTCACCACACTGTACATAAAAATATTAGCAAAAGAGACATAATCATGACATTAACATAAAATACATTTATGAAATAAAGAACAGCAATGTATATTCACCCACCCACCCCAGAACTTTTACATGGCAAACCATGGACAGTAGCCAGCAGGATCGTTTATCGGCCAGAGGAGGGGAATCAGTCATGGTAGTATAATTTACAAAGATATGTTTTGAGTGCAGTTTTGAAGGCCTGGGTGGTTGGTATATTGCGGATGTGTAGTGGCAAAGAATCCCATTGTTTGGGGGAGCAGAAAGAGAAATATCTTTCACCATATGTTTTAGTGTGTGTCTTGAAAACGGACAGAATACGCATGTCTGCGGAGGAGCGAAGCTGTCGAAGGGTTGAATAGACAGAAAGAAGTTCAGTTAGATAGGAAGGGCAGGAATTCGAAAAAAGTTGTGACAGAGAACAGAAAACTTGTAGTCAATGCGTGCCTGTATAGGGAGCCAATGTAGTCAATGCGTGCCTGTATAGGGAGCCAATGTAGGTAGTTGAGTAGTGGAGTGACGTGCTCACGTTGTTTTGCCTTTAGAACAAGCCTAGCCACTGAGTTTTGAACTTTCTGCAGTTTTTCTTTTCAGTGTTTTGGTGAAACTGACAGAAGAGAGTTGCAATAGTCAAGACAAGAAAGAACTTGAGCACAGACTAGGGTTTTTGTTGCTCAAACTGTGAGGTAGTGGCGGATGGAGCTGATTCGACAAATAACGGTGTATGCAGAGTGACAAATGTGAGAGATATGATTATGCAGAGTCATGTTATTAGATTATGATATAACGAAGATTCCCAAGCGGAGGATTTAAACTGTATGTCGGAGTTATCTATTTGAAATAATGTGGGGAGAGCTGAATTAGAGGATGATTTGTGTAACTAAACAGGTAACTCAATGAACTAGAAGTTTTATGAAACTAAACAGGTAGTCCATGAATTAGAAGTTTTATGAAACTAAGCAGGTAAATCAATGGATTAGAAGTTTCATGAAACTAATCAGGTAAATCAATGAATTAGAAGTGTATTGAAACTAAACAGGTAAGACTTAAAAGTTTAAAAAGCATACAGTATAAATGTACTTTATAGATGCAGGTAGTGACTGGAAAAAATTCTACATCATAGGATTTTATTAATCTTTTAAATGGCTCTGCGATATCATCTTGACTTTAAGGAACGCTATTTGCAAAAGAAAGGTCAGATCAATTCACTGAAAGAATGTGGGACTTTACATTTCCTAACGTGGTCATTATTCCTTTTATGGAATATTAATTTGCGAGTTCTGTGATCACTTGTGCATGAGTATGTGATATTTGTGCATACGTGTGTGACAATTAGTGCATTAGTATTTGATAATTTCTGCATGAGAATGTGATCATTTGGGCATGGTTATGTGATCATTTATGCTTAAATATGTGATATGTATATGTGATATTTATCCATGAGTAAGTGATCATTTGGGCATGAATATGTGTTCATTTGTGCATAATATGTTAGCACAAGTGTGCACGACGAAGTATGAATTTTCAATTATCGAATTCGTAGTTCATTTCTTTGTTAATATCACCAGCAACAGGCTTTTGATACGATATCATAGGTCCATACACCAGGAATGGGCTCACCTGTTATATAATCTGATAGACCGACCAGACAACCAAATATGGAAGCAAGGTCACTGACTATGGCCGTCAGGAGGCCAATCATCAGGAGTGAAGACAGGAACGTCGGCCAACCACCTCCCATCGAGGGCGGGGGTAAGCAAGCAGATAATACCTGAAAATGTTTAGGATTTTATTTTATTTTTTCAGTAACCGTTTTATTAATAGGACGAGCATGATAAAAAAACAAGAACAAAACATCTGGCTTCTTCCTTTAAAATCGTGTGTTAATGAAATGTCTAATGTCATGTTGAATGATGAATCTGATCTATTCCCAAGTGCGGCACCTTTGTTATTCTAGTGTGTTAGATGAAGATGTTAAAGATATTCCCTCAGTCCCATGTCTATGATAGGAAGCATCATATAAAGAAATAAATATATTCATATCATCAGAAGCATCATATAAAGAAATAAATATATTCATATCATCAGAAGCTTAAGACTCGAGACATATTGTCAGACAGTGTCGTTTAAGGATTATGTGTCACTAATCTGTCTCATCTTAAGAACCTTTAGTAAGGGACACTATAACATGGAACGTATAACAATCTAAGCTGCAATATTTTGACTTATCGTTTCCAACAAAGACTGAAGGACATACTGAACTTGACTGAAGAACATACTAAGCTTGACTGAAGGACATACTGAACTTGACTGAAGGACATACTGAACTTGACTGAAGGACATACTGAACTTGACTGAAGGACATACTGAACTTGTCAACTGAAGGACATACTGAACTTGACTGAAGGACATACTGAACTTGACAAATAGTGCTGGTTCAAAGTATTTTTAAAAATTAATATTAGTCAAGAAGAACCACAAAGCAATGAAGCGTGGTGGGTCGTGGTGGGTCGTAGTGGGTCTTGGTGAGTCGTAGCGGGTCTTGGTGGGTCGTGGTGGGTCGTGGCGGAATACAAATAATTTATTTTCAAAATTTAATTTTTAATAAAAGTTGTTTGTATAAAGCCTTATTTTCAAAATGGTAGTTTTGATTGTGGAACAAGTTTAATATGTTTCACATACTCTAAAGTTATAAATTTTATTTGATAGTTTTAGTTGAGCATGTATAGTTCGAGGATGTGTTTATTTGTTAACTGTATAATAAAATAGCTTCAATAATAATGTTATGAATTCTACAATGGTAACCAGAGACCCTGACATTTTCCCCGTCTCGGTACGGTTTCAATAAGTTACGGATTTAGCTCTGAGCTCTAACCTTCCAGAAAAACGTGATGAAATGTAGGATGTAATCCACGGAGGTAGCATCCTCCAAGTGCCCACCGTTGACGTTCAGTGCTGAGACGAACTGATCCCTCCAAGAGCCGGCGTCCAGCTTCAGGCCGTCCAGGTTTTTCTTGGTCTTACTGGCTATTCGTTTCAGCATATTATCGAATTATGTGCAAAGTCATTTTGTTTAGTTATTACAAGCAAATAGGGTTCGGACATTGAAAATAAATATAAAAACACAGTCCACTTATAAAATGATAATCCTCTTACCCACATATCACACACACACCCCAAACAAATGACACACCCTCCACAAACATATCACTAATCCCTCCACAAACTCATGACACACCCTCAACAAACACATGACACGCCCTACACAAACACATGACACACCTTCAACAAACACATGACACGCCCTCATCCAACACATGACACACCATTAATAAACACATGACACACCCTCCGCAAACACATGACACACCCCATCAAACACATGACACACTCATCACAAACACATGACACACCCATCACAAACACATGACACACCCATCACAAACACACGACACACCAATCAAAAACACATGACACCCCCATCACAAACACATGACACACCCCAGAAACACATGACACACCCATCCCAAATATATCACAAACACATCACATACCACCACAAACACGTCACAAACCAACCACGAACACATGACACACCCATCACAAACACACAAAAAACACATCACAAACCCACCACGAACACATGACACACCCATCACAAACACATCACAAACGCATCACAAACCCACCACGAACACATGACACACCCATCACAAACACATCACAAACATATCACATACCCACCACAAAACATCACAAACCCACAACGAACACATGACACACCCATCACAAACACATCACACACCCATCACAAACACATCACACACCCATCACAAACACATGACACACTCATTACAAACACATGCACACCCATCACAAACACATCACACACCCATCACAAACATATCACACACCCATCATGTTACATTTGTTATGTGGTTTTAAGATTCTCTTTTTTTTTAGTAATAGATTTTCAATTAAAAAAATCAATTAAAAAAAACTTTATGCTGTCAAAGGGTTGAATGTTATTTTTAACTAGCTGGAGGCAGCGCAGCAACTTTGAGCGCGTCAAATATGGAAAGAGATGCATAATCTATAATAACAATTTCCTAGCCACCAATGTTTCGTTGTATTTTTTCTCCTGTGTTCATTTGATGCGTAGGATGTGGAAGCAGCGAATGAGAATGCACAATCGTGGCCAACAACATCAACCCGGGATTTCTATTATAAGATTGATGTTCTTGATTTTAAACATAATATTTGAAAAAAAGACCAAAATAGAGAGAGAGAGAGAGAGAGAGAGAGAGAGAGAGAGAGAGAAAGGAGTGGGTGGGAGGGAGTGGAACGGTAGTTAGAAGTGAGGTAAGGAGGGAGGTAATTAGGGAGGCTTGAGGGGGGGAGTGTGTGCGAGAAAGAGAGATAGAAAAATGATGTTAATGTTTAACGGCAGTTACTTTGTTAGGATGTAGTCGGCATTACGATGAGACCACCTCTTATGACAGTAATTGTTTATTGACTTCGAAAGACATTAATCAGAGAAAGCATGTGATAATGGAGGCCAATATGTTTAATATTTAACAAACCATATAAGGCTTTTAGTTTATTTTTTTATTTTTTTTATTTTCTTGTATTTACTTGTTCATAGTCAAGGCCCGCCACTACTGAACATACGTTTTAAACGTCTTTTGCATATTTTAAACCCGATAAGTGCTATACTACTGCTCAACATACATTGAATAAGGCTTTTGCATATTTTAAACCCGATAAGTGCTTTATCTCATTGGAATATACCCAAGTTTAATGTACACCGTTCAACAGTTTCTTTACTAAACTGTCAAAAATACTAAACATCCCTCCCTAAACATTTCATGACAAAAAGTTTCAGTATTGACTTTTCGTAAACTCTTCCTTCCGAAAGCCCGGGCGTCATTAATATCTGCTGAAGCGTGACTGAGCAGGACGCTCTTGCACGACCGCTCACGAAGAGCAGCGTCCAAGACCCCGGTCCGACGTATTCGTAACCGTTAAAGTCAAAACCAGGATCAGGGACCCCCCCGCTGAGAAGCAGCGGACAAATTGGCCCGGTTGTGAAACCGACCAGGCCGGGCAGAAGACTATTTCGAGCAAAATCTTCCCGCCGCCGCGGCGCAGCCAATGCTCCGGCCAGACGTATATCCAAGTTAGAAGCTGCCACAGTCAAAACTGTTGGAAACAGCAGGGCATGTGCCACAAAACCAGCCTTTCACCTTCCGTGGGACTTCGACTCTCCCCGTTAGCGACCGGCACCAGTGTCCTGAGCGCAGGCACAGGCCAGCGCAATGGGGCATGGAACACCGAGACACGACAAGGGATCCACCCCACCGGCCAGGAACAGGAGGCAACGACCCCCGGGACGCCCGCGGGTCACCCCCCCGCGGCGCCAGGATCCCGCAGGATCTAGACTTTAGTCCGTGAACGATCGCCTCAATCTTAGCCGAAGACGAAACCACACTCTACCACTACCTCACCGTCTTCGCCAGGTACGGCGAGCAAGCCATATCATGCCCGGCTCTGGTGACTTCGTCGCCCTTCTCGGTGCCTAACCGCCTTGTCGCTTCTTAAACATGGCACCGGAAAGAATCATCATTCCATAATTTAAGCTTTCAAGGGCGAGGGGAACGCCCCTCGCCCTTGACCCCATTCTGTCCGCCTGTGGTTATTCGGTCTGGCCACACCGGGCCAGACCTTATTGAAACACATAACCGTTGCCCGGGGGGAACGACCCCGGTCACCGGCCGTCCCGATATCCGCAGCCCTCGGAGGCGTGGAATCCCGCAGGGGCCGCCGGGCGGGCTCGTCTGGCGGCCAGGTCCGGCGAGCCGACACCGCCACCGACAGAGGCGACTGCCGGTAGCGGCCAATTCGTCAGACCACAACCCCCGACTCAAATCCCCCGATTGAGCGCTGGGCTGCTGGCACCAGACTTGCCTACTGAACCAGACGTGGCTTCTGTTGACAAGAACAAATGTAAGAGTTGTGTTATCAAACCTTACTAAAAAATAGTATTGACTACAATAAAGCCAATTATGCGAACCATTTGGGATCCAGGGATACTCCTATTTATGGATACCCGACGGACAAGGACCAAGGGATATTCATAATCATTTATGGATGTCTCTACCCCAGAGAAGTCCCTACCTAAGTGAAGTCACTTCAACAGCGAGGTCCCTACCCTCTTTATTTCCCTAACCTAGTTATGTCCCTACCTAAGCGATTTCCCTACCCCAAATGAGTTCCCTACAGCATTGTGGTCGATACACCAGTGAGATCATTACCTCGATGATGTATCCATTCCCCGTGAGGTCACTACCCCAGCTACGTCCCTACCAAAACGAGTTCCCTACCTCCTTAAGATCCCTACGCCAGTGAGGTCGCTACCCAAGTCAGTTCCCTCCCCCAGCGAGATTCCTACCCCCTTAAATTCCCTACCACTGATTCGTCCCTACCTAAGCGAGTTCCCTACTTCCTTAAGATCCCTACCCAAGTGAGGTCCCTAACCCAGTGAGGTCCCTACTACATTGAGGTCCTAACCTCAATGATGTATTCCTCCCCTGTGAGGTCCGTACCCTTTTATTTCCCTATCACAGTGAAGTCTCCCCCCCCCCATGACATTCCTATTAGTCAACTAAATATCTAAGAAACTGGAGATTTGTTACTCAAAAAATAATATGTTCATAAATTAGGACACTGTTCAAAAAGTTGACCCTATCTGTTGTGACTGGTGCAACCCTGTTGAAAACGACCCCTCCCTGTGAAGCAAAATACAAACCTTCTCTAGTCTACTCTCCTGTTGTGCATGGTACACCTCTGACAAAGATTACCTTAGCTGCTGTGCCTGGTACACCTCTGATAAACACTACCTTTGCTGTTGTCCCTGGTACACATCTGATAAAGACTACCCTCCTGTAGTGCCTGGTACACCTCTGATAAGACTACCTTAACTGATGTGCCTTGTACACCTCTGATAAACACTACCTTAGCTGTTGTCCCTGGTACACCTCTGATAAGACTACCTTAGCTGCTGTGCCTTGTACACCTCTGATAAACACTACCTTAGCTGTTGTCCCTGGTACACCTCTGATAAAGACTACCTTCCTGTAGTGCCTGGTACACCTCTGAAAAGACTACCTTAGCTGATGTGCCTTGTGCACCTCTGATAAACACTACCTTAGCTGTTGTGCCTGGTACACCTCTGATAAAAACTACCCTCCTGTTGTGCCTGGTACACCTCTGATAAAGAATATACCTTAGCTGTTGTGCCTGGTACACCTCTGATAAAGCCTACCTTAGCTGTTGTGCCTGGTACAACTCTGATATAGACTATGTCTTCAATTACACTTTGCCTTTGTTATTAAACAATTCTCGAAGGCAAACTACGGTCCGCAGAACATATTGACCCCAACAGCCCATCGTCTCTTTTTATATGGTCCACAGCACACATCAAAACAGTCACATTTTTATATGGCACACAGGACACATAAAAACAGTCACATTTTTATATGGCACACAGGACACATCAAGACAGTCACATTTGTATATGGCCCACAGGACACATCAAGACAGTAACATTTTTATATGGCCCACAGGACACATCAAGACAGAAACATATTTTCATATGGCCCACAGGACACATCAAGACAGTCACATCTTTTATATGGACCACAGGACACATCAAGACTGTCACATATTTTTATATGGCCCACAGGACTCATCAGGACAATTTAAGCACAAAGTAAATAGATTCAAGACTAGGTGAAATATATGATTGGCAGGATTTACTTATAGGATAGTTAGACTTAAGCCTAGGTGGAATATATGATGGGCATGATTTCCTTATAGGATAGTTAGGCTTAAGCCTAGGGACTCAAAAGTCCAAAGCCTGCAAATTAATGACGTTAGAGCATCCATTACATATTTCGATATTAGCATTTTTGAGAAAGGCCAGTTTAACTTTTTTGGAATTATTTGAAAGAGAAGAAAAGAAGACATTATTAATTTTTGGGATCGATTTTCTCTTGTACTCTATAGATTAGAAGTTCTTTTCATTTGAGGTAGGGAGGAGAGGGGCCCTGGCGGGGCGTGAACCTGCAGGCAATGTTTTGATATGGAGAGAGTTGGGGCTGCGAAAAGCTTTTCAAGGGAAACTATTCCTTAATAATTATTTTCAAAATAATAGTATGAATTAACTCCTGCTAATATTTTGAAAACTGACACACCGTAGTCCCAATAAATATAAAGCAGGTCAAATCTAATAAGACGTAATGCAAAGGATGCAGAAATGGCTTCTTCAGAATCCAGGCCGACACGGCTCACTCAAGTACACAATGTTAGCTCTCTCAAGCTCACCCAGGACACAATTTTACGGGACTAAAACGCAAGAGGCTAGTACTCACTGCTGTTACTCACTTTCAGATCACTTAAGTACTCACTTTAACCTGACTATGTAGCACACAATATGAGCTCTATCAAGGACTAAATTTTATTTCACTCCTTGTCTTATTTAAGTGCATTCAAATCAGTACACTCATAAACTAAATTTAAGTGCACTTATATACTAAATTTCAGTGCACACAATTTCTACGTTTTAAAGCATGCATCACTCCACCTCAGTGCCACTAGTCGCTTAAAATAAAATGCACTCAAGCGGTAAATTTGAATGTGTTTCAGCTCAACATTTTGGTGTACTCAAATTAAATGGACTCAGCAAAACAATTTCTATGTCTTATCGTTAAATTGGCGTGCACCAGACCACCATGTTTCAGAGCAGTCTATGACTCAATTTCAGTTCAGTAAGGCGTTTAGATGCTTTGGTGAGCCAATAATTATGAAATAAGCACTTTAAAGTTCACGCCATGAAATAGTTATCTGGTTAAAAAATAGTATATCATTTCTTACATATTCATTTCCAATTAAAATAATTCTTTATGTGACATTTAAGGGTTCTCAAACGGTAAATGATGAATTAAAACAAATCTGTCTCAAGGCAAACACGTGGTATCGAGAGTTTGCCTTTGCCACTATCGAATAAGCGGAGTTGTCTAGCGGGTACATAAGGTGTCATGAGCGCTTTGTACTCAATTCAAACGCGGACCGGCAGCCAATGCAACTTTCTCAAAATTGTTTTAGCATGGTCAAATTTGCGTTTGCGAAAAACAATGCGAGCCGCATTTCATTTTTTCATCTTTTTCCCCAGAATGATTATGAGGGCGCATTCTTCATTTTATCAGTACCCGGCCCGCTGTGAAAAAAATGTAGTTGACCCCTGCAGCATGAAATGAGGTCAGTGCCACTGTTATGTTATTGTTTATAAGCTGTTAAGAAGCTTTTTGTCTAATATTTTGAAAGTAAGAAATGTACTTTCTTCAATTTTTAAGGGAAAAAGAATTGCATTTTTGAAAAATGATTTTTTTTTTCTTTTAAGAGGGGAGGTGTTATATAGCACACAATCCCCGTGCGTGAACTTTGCTTTGACCTAAATTAGATCCCTAGGAGACGGTAGCGTTTGTTGTGGGCGTGGTTTAAATTCTCTTTGGTGTATCTTGTTTACGACTGACGGCCAATTACACATTGGTTAGTTTGCCTACAAGTGTCTTATCGAAGGTTCTCGATTTGTTCTGGAAAAGTAAAGGCGTTTCTAGGCGTGTCGATAGACCCACCTATATAAAGGATTAACAGGCACAGAGGGTCAGAGATTCAGATAGATATTATTAACTTTACGAGGCGTGTATTATTCTTTGTGTATTTGTGTGCTCATATGTGTTTATTTCGCATTTCATCATTATTCATCGGTACATTATACTAACTGTGTTAACTGTGTACCGGTACAAGATCTACCATACTGTAAGTTGAAGATTGTCATTATATTTTCTTTTCTTTTGTAAATATATTAAGTCTTAATAAATCTTATTAATTGTAACTGGTAACTGTTTTGGGTGTCGTATCTTTAATATTGTTTACTCTATGGTATCGTTCTTTGTTAGGCACTGTTTACAACGAGCCAATAAAATTAAAATAGGAGATTAATTTCTCATATGAGAAGCCAGTGCGTAACAGCCACAAACCGGATTGATCTTTTAAGTGCAGTATCTCCGGCAATATATATATATGTATACATTAACAATTTTGATTTTTATTGCATATATATATATATATATATATATATATATATATATATATATATATATATATATATATAAATAATATATATTTGCAAATTATATATAATATTTTATTTTAATATACATATTATCTCTGTCTATATATATATATATATATATTAAAAATTTTTTTTTTTATTTTATATATATATATATATATATATATATATATATATATATATATATATATATATATATTAGAAAAGCTTAAATGTTAGCGAACCTTAGATCTTAGAATTAATTAAGATCCTTAAATAATGAGCTCTAAGATCTCACCCCAATAAAATGCCTTTTCGACCGGGTCTTGTAAACGCGTTGGTTTATTTATAAATCTGATGTGATATCTTCAGCGGTAGTCAGATAAGGACGTTGTACCCTTCTTATTCGGATATAAGAAAACGCTAAAGAACGTGAGTGGTCGAACTAACGTCTATTTTAAAATGATAATATCATTATCATTGGTCTCAAAATATAATTACCTCTATATCTGATCGTGTCTCGTATACGGTGTTTAGAAAGCAGTAAAGAATACACAAAATATTTGTATATATATACATAATAATATATGTATATTTATAAACATGGTATACTTTCGACTTCGCGAGACAATGGAATAGCCAATGGCTCAATAGGCCAATACTGGAATGATAGTCTCTGCTGTATTTCTCGCAGGAGAACCTTTACTCCAGGTTAGATTGGCATTCCCTACTGCTCTTTTTTTTTCTTTTTTTTTCTTTTTCTTTTTTTTTTTGCAAGGGTTTCCTTTTGAGCATCTTCTGCCGTTTTGACTCAACAATACATTGCTGTGCGTCAGCATTGTTCTCCTATTCGTTAGTTTTAGCAAATTACCATTACTGAAAAGTCAGTATCTTGAACGTGATTGCGTCTTTGTGAACTGTGCATAGATGCAGCCGCCATTTGTTCACGTATGGGGATTTCAGGACACCTGTCACATCGGCAGGGCCCGCCTCTGGTGACACCAGATCTGTTGTCAATTTTATAATTTGTTTATGGTGCTTCTGAGATACCCTTGCCCAACACTGTTAGAGACCTTGGTTTCGAAGCTGACAGAAACTTACTATGATCGCTCACATTATTTCCGTGGTCAGGGCTTGTTTCCGCATTTTACGTGACTTGGTCAGTTGCGTCCTAAACTTAATAAGGGAATTCCGCAGCAGTCACTCTAATCCAATAAGAGTTAGACTACTGTTACAGCTGTTTTTGGGTTTGCATCGAAGTCAAATCCAGAGACTCCCAAATGTACAAAATAATGCAGCACGCACTGTACCGCATATAAAGAAGTCTGACCACATCACATCAGTTCTTGAAGATCTCCTTTGGCTTCTTGTGAGTGAACGCATTGAATACCAAATTTTGTCACTGACGTATAGCTGTATAGAAGGCTGTGCACTTGTATATCAACAATAACTGATTTCTAAACATGTATCCATACAGAACCTGCCATCTTCAACACCGTCCTTACTGAGAGTTCCCAGTGTGGATGGACAGAGAAAGAACTCAAACGGAGTACGATCTTCTGAAGCTATTGCGCCTAAATTATTGAACAGTTTGCCTCAACCTTTAAGGGAGATGAAAAATTACAAAAAGTCATTTATGAAACATTTAATTACTTATTTTTTTATTTAAATCGATTTTAGGACTTCATAGTTTTGTAAGCATGCTTAAATAACACAGACGAAAGGATATAAAAGTATTGAATCATTATCATCATCATTTAAATTTTATGAATACGTATCAATTTTTAAAGAAAAAAAAATGTATCAATATGTTTTTACAATTATTATTTTCTTTTTTAAATGTTTAAATAAATTTCCTATGATAGACTAACATATACAATTTATTTACATGCATTTTTAGATTGAGTTGAAATAAAAAGCATAAAAAGAATGGCGCTATTCAAATACATAGTTTTAAGTGTCTCAATACTGACTGGTAAGTATAATTTACTTTATTCGTTATTATTTTTCTAACTTCAATCAGCTTTCAAACTATAGCTAGTCATTATAGACAAATGTCATAAATACATATTTCACTTAATTTACTCATTTAAAGTAAAATCCGCTAAGTAATTTATGGATTACAGGTAACTTGACCGGCCTTAGTGATTATATGCTTTTATTTTTTTGGGGTCCTCTTTAGCTACGCTTTCTCTACGCCCTCGTCTGGCATCCATGTCATGAGATTTTACAGAACACAGATTAAAACTAACGCCAACACCCGCTATTCATGATTACAGTTCAATCTCTGCAATATGCGAAATCCTGATTACAAAATACATATCTCTAGCTAACCAGTCACTCCACGTCACAACCAGCCATAGCGAGGGCACACTTCAACTCGACACTGGGAACGGACAATGCGCTGCAATACTAACTTCCTTTCGTGACATTTGTGTAACTGGGTGGTCGAGTGGTGTAAGCCTGTGGTCAGGAGTTCAATCCCCACCTAAGACCAAGTGGAGCAAAAAACAACACCAGCACTCCTTGTATGGCAGCTCATCTAAGAGACAGAAACTCTGAATCCAAACGCGGAGGAGTCCCGCGACGCAACGATTCCATTGGGCTATCCAGGTGCGTGGGGAGAGGAGATTTGCTGTCTAAGCAACCAGCTTATAATCCTAAAAAAATCTGAGGCATTTTGATTTCGTCCTGCGAAGTCCACACCATTGTCACATTGTGACGGACGGATAACAATAAATAAAAAAATAAAAATTCCGGCAAACAAACATTTAAAAAAAAACCTCCATTAATGTGCTCTTTAAATACTTAATACCTCTTTATTGTCCTTTGACTTTCAACAAATGACGAGGTTTGCTTGAGTCTACAAAGTCATGAGCCGAAGAGCGTTCAAATTTGACATAGCTAGCCTCTTTCCAATCCCTCGGTTATCCCTCTCCATTACTGTCCGCTAATGTGTGCTTAAATTTATTTAAACTTATTTTTTATTAACCTATTACAGTTTACGCAAACGAATGCCTGAAGAACTGCACTGAAGAGATCAATCCTGTGTGCGGCACTGACCTCGTTACCTACAGCCATGAGTGCCATTACGACAATGCCAACTGTGGAAAATCTTTATTTAAGAAAATCTACATTCTTCACCAAGGTCCGTGCGTGAAGGAGGACGCGTGTCCTAGAGTATGTTTCGCCGTCTATGAACCTGTATGTGGTTCTGACGGTCGTACGTATAGTAACGAATGTAAGTTGTATGTTTATGCGTGTCGCCATCCCGAAAAGGGAGTACGTTTTGCCCATGACGGTCCATGCAGTAGTGATTTAGGTTAGAAATTCCTCCAACCCCTTTACGCATACCATCAACCCCGAATTCCTGAAATTTCAAAATAAAACCGTGGGGGGAAATCAAGTTAGGAAAAAAGAAAAGTCTCTGAAATGTGTGCTAAGCGATTTTCAGTAAAATAATTAATAAAAGTCGCATTTAACCCTACAACTATGTACAATATGAAATTTTATTAATGATGAAATATTATTTGTAAGGTATCACGTTGACTTTGTGGAAGACGGATTACACTAGAACATATCGACATTTGAAGGAAAGAAAAACCAACTGTTTCTATTTAAAGAGTATAATCATCATCGACCCCCCGTCCCCCGGCGCCCCCACCCCGGGGGAGGGGGGAAGGCTTATATTTGAAATGTTATATAAAATAAATTGATAGAAAAAATTAATTGTGCTTTCTATTCCGTTTTTCTTTTAGTATTTTGTTTTACCGTACATGTGTTATCAAGCTTTAGGTAAAAAAAAGGTATTTAAGCAATTGGTTACTTATGGTTGTAAAATAAAGACATTTAATCACTTGGTTACTTATGGTTAAATATTCAAATGATATTTATGCTTAATCTAATGACTTATTTACACATATAAAGCGTTTTACGTGCAATACAAATAAAGAGCTAAGAAGTGAAAATAACGATAACGCAATATAATAATAAAACATTTAATAATAATACTTATTTCATTATAATAATATTGATAATAATAAAATAATATTTATTTATTATAGAAGAACTAATATAAAAGCAATACTATTATTTAAAAAAAATAATATTAACAAAACTATGAAAAATATTGATACTAATCAAATTACACAATTCTGTATGCAACACTGTCACTAACGCTACCAGGTGGCTGTGATTTCATTAGAGAAAATTCCAGATTAATTCGTTTAATAAAGTTTTTAATTATACCGCAAGTGCGTTTGGTGCGTAAAGTTCCAACCGACAGGAGAACAGCCCCTGCAACTCCAATCTACAAAAAAGGGGGAGCATTACGACCCTGCCAACTACCACCCGGTTTTCAATCTGTTGGAACACATAATCGTAAGCGCAGTCATAAAGCATATTGAAAGCCACATTATACTCAATGACTTCCCAGTCAAAAGATAATGTGAGACCCAGCTCCCTGAATTTGTAGAAGACTTTATGACCAACCTGGAGAACAGCAAGCAATCTGATGTGTTGCTGATGGACTGTTCAAAGGCATTTGATCATAGTTTGCTTTTACAAAAATTTTAGAGGGTAATAAGGGGAGAGACTGCAATCAGGTTTTGCACAATGTAAAATGAATGAAACCTAAAAAAGCAGGGTTAAACCTGAAAAAGCAGGGTTAAACCTAAAAAAGCAGGGTTAAACCTGAAAAAAAGGAAATGCAACAAAACAACAAGCGTGTCGGCAGAAAGGTAACTAAATCTTAAACGGACCAACAGGCGCCCCACATGGGAGACGCATGGCGAACATAGTGACATGGGGGACAAATAACACAATGATCATACTTAATCATCCTTAAGAGATTGATTAAAATCGATAAGGTTAAAACAACCTTTAAATACATTGTGTTAAAAATGTTTCCATACAAATGTACAAATATCGAAATGATTTAAACTACTAAATGGCTTAGATTGGCCGGCTTCAACCTCAGGAAGTGACGAGGTGATCACTTTAGCGTGAAGATCTACAAAGACCGTTTCTTAATTCTGCCATGATAAATATATATATATATATATATATATATATATATATATATATATATATATATATATATATATATATATATATATATATATATATATATATAAAAGGTAATCTATTTCGTCTTTGGCTGATTTCAATAAGGTGTTGATTAAGAACGGTAAAGGATACCTTTATAAGAGTGGTCTGAGTGGTCAAAAATCTTCAACGAGATTGTGATGGCAACTTCGCGTTGACAATGGCGTCGTCTCTCTGTCAAGTCGCCTCTCTGTCAAGTCGTCCCTCTGTCACGTCGTCTCTCTGTCATGTCGTCTCTCTGTCACGTCGTCTCTCTGTCACGTCGTCTCTCTGTCAAGTCGTCTCTCTGTCAAGCCGTCTCTCTGTCAAGTCGTCTCTCTGTCACGTCGTCTCTCTGTCAAGTCGTCTCTCTGTCACGTCGTCTCTCTGTCAAGTCATCTCTCTGTCACGTCGTCTCTCTGTCACGTCGTCTCTCTGTCCCGTCGTCTCTCTGTCAAGTCGTCTCTCTGTCAAGTCGTCTCTCTGTCACGTCGTCTCTCTGTCAAGTCGTCTCTCTGTCACGTCGTGTCTCTGTCAAGTCGTCTCTCTGTCACGTCGTCTCTCTGTCACGTCGTCTCTCTGTCCCGTCGTCTCTCTGTCACGTCGTCTTTCTGTCACGTCGTCTCTCTGTCACGTTGTCTCTTTGTCTCGTCGTCTCTCTGTCCCGTCGTCTCTCTGTCACGTCGTCTCTCTGTCACGTCGTCTCTCTGTCAAGTCGTCTCTCTGTCTCGTCCTCTCTCTTTGTCACGTCGTCTTTCTGTCACGTCGTCTCTCTGTCACGTTGTCTCTTTGTCTCGTCGTCTCTCTGTCCCGTCGTCTCTCTGTCACGTCGTCTCTCTGTCACGTCGTCTCTCTGTCAAGTGGTCTCACTGTCACGTCGTCTTTCTGTCACGTCGTCCCACTGTTACGTCGTCTCTCTGTCAAGTCGTCTCTGTCAAGTCGTCTCACTGTCACGTCGTCTCTCTGTCACGTCGTCTTTCTGTCGCATCCTGTCGCTCTTTCTCCTCCCAAATCACGCGTATCCTAAAAGGTGATGCCAAACTCAAATCAGCACACACACTCACACTCTCTACACATGCGTGTATGTAAGTGTATGTAATTGAATCTGCCCTTATATCATAATATATCGTTTCAAAATTACTCGACACAATTAAAACATAGATTATCTAAGCTCTGCCTGAACTTTTTCTTCTTTCTATATTTCGTTTTCTTTCTATCCTAATTTCTAGTTATATATTTCTTTTTCTTTCTTTATTTATTTCTCGTTCTATTTTTTTTCTCTTTCTATATTTAATTTTCTTTTTATATTTCTTTTTCTTTCAATAATTTTTTTAATAGTCTATATTTCTTTCTCTTTCAATATTTCTTTCTCTTTCTATCTTTTTTTTTCCATTTGTATATTTCTTTCTCCTTCTGTTAATATATGTTTTTAAAGTTATTAAAATGTACATTTATTCTACTACTATATCACAACCTATATTTATGAGACTCCCTGAAGTTTAAAAATGTCTTAATTTTTAAATTCGGCCAAGGCTGTTTAAGTCCCGCTATAATTATAAACACGGTGTTGTTTGAGCTAACAGCTGAGCACTCACTTTTGGGATATTGAATTTTCACCAACCAACAAAATCGACATCAAATTTTCTACCTACCCTCTTCCCTCCCTAAAGCGGTGGTCCTCAAATGGGGCAGTTTTACTTTTTGTACAAAATGTTAAGTAGATTTCATTATATTTTACATAATTAGTAGCTTTCTATCATTAAAAAAATATAGCTAGTTTTTTTTACAACAATATTATATCGTAAGGCAATCGATCAGATATATATCCATCGATAAATAATCTTTAAACAAAATGTATTTGAAGAATTATTCAATATTTTAAAAAGTACTAAAATTCTCACTTCTTAAATTTTTTCCAAATGATTTTTTTTTTAATTTCAAACATTTTTTTAAATGATACAAAAAAGTCTAGTTCGAAAGGTTTTACACTAATGTATATGTTTTTATTTTTAAATATAGCATGGATCAAATGTTGCATTCTATTAAACTTCTCTCTGTCTATTCACCCTGTCGATAGCTTCGCTCCTCCGCAGACGGGTGTATTCTTTCTGTCCTCAAGACTCCCAAAAAAAACAAAAACAACAACATACGGTGAACAATCGTTCTCTTTCTGTGCCCCAAACCTTGGAATTCTCTTCCATTACACATCCGCAATATACCGATCATCACAGCCTTCAAAACTGTTTTCAAAACACATCTTTTTAAAGTCAACTTTCCTGACTGATTCCCACCTCTGACAGAAAAGACGATACCGCTGGGTGTCGTCCATGGCTTGACATGTAAATAGTTTTAAATATACATTAGTTTTGTTTTATTTATTTTAACTATGTTCATTAATTTTTACATTTTTGATTATGTTAGTTAAATTGTATGTACAGCGTGGTGAGCCCAGGCCTAGACGGGGGTACCACGCTATATAAAAAAAACTCATTATAATAATAAATGCATTTTAATGCGCTAGAACCTCCGAGAAACACCACCACGTTATACAAAGCCTTTAAAGGAAACAAAGTATAGCTGATCTTAGTGTAATATTCTCAGTACAGAATTAGTCTTCCAGTTAAAAGAAGTGCGCGTGAATAGAAAATTATTAAAAGTATTTTTATGTAGCAACATATGTAACAGCTTGTATAATGCTTCTCGTTGATGAGTTCATAATAAAGATACATGTTAAAAAAAAAAAAAAACTGAAATCAAAGTCTTTATGAAATGATATATATATTCAACAATAAGGGGTGGGGTGGGGATGAACATTTGACAAAACACGAACACAAGTAACGCACTTTTCTTCTACCCCATTATTGCCCCCCCCCCCCCAACCCTCTAGACTCGCAACCATCCATTTTTAAAGCCTGAAACCTATAATAATATTCCAGAGACCGACCCGCTTTAACATTGAAAATTTGATAGAGTGCGNCGTCAAATCATTGTATACGACGGCCAGACACGAACAAAAGCGAAGTTTATTTAAACGATTTTTAAAAAAATAAATTATTTCATATCACCGTTTCAAACATGACATAATTAATACTACTTCAAGTCCAAAATATTGAAATTAAAAAAAAAAAAACATAATATTAAAATTGTGTACTTCATTTTTTTTTTAAAAATATATATTAATTTGTAAGTCTCATGCTTTTAAATTTTAAACCATACAATTTTTTTTAAAAATTATCTTAAAATTTTTATATTGTTTCTGTTGTTTCTTTTCATCGCAGAGAATTGCCACTAATAAAAAAAGTTGCCTTTTTCCTTTTTTGGATTGTTCCTTAAACTTTAACAATTTTTTTTTAATAGTTATATATAATATATATAAACTTAACATCAAATAGAATAAGAATTTCGTAAGATTTTGTGAGCCCTTGAGCTTTCAATTTAATTAAGCCCGTAAATCGGCCTCGACGTAAATGAGCAGATGTGGGCTTGTCCCATCAATCAGGCTGTTTGACCTGCCTCGTCCACCGACTTCTTATATTTATGTGGCCGACGTGGAACACTTGTGCGATACCCTCCTGCAGACGTGGCCAGGCTCGCGTTCTCTACGAAACCTTTACCGAAACACGAGGTTGGTGAGTTGGTCAGTTTTTTTTTTTTACTTTGAAAATGTCCGATTTAGACATTTTCAACTTGTTATGCTTGCAAATATTACCGATAAATATTATCAAATGAATAACATAAAAAAAATATTTATTTTTTAAAAAATCCCCCATTCATTACCCATGAACCTGCATTAGGGGTATCTGCATATTCCTTAAAAGGAAATACTTTGTGAGTGTTACCAAACCCTTTAAATTTGGAGGACCGTGGTACAAGTTTAAAAATTTCACCATGGTGTTGTTTAACATGTTCATTAATCATATTTTTTTGTGTGTGTTTGAAAATAACCATTCATGTTCAGTTATTCGTGTAAGAGCGACAAAAATCATACTCCATATGTTAAATTTCTCAAAGATTATGTAAGTAAAATAATTGCTTTGTGGGTCACTGTGTACATATATAAAATTATATATATACACACACATATATATATATAATGTACATAATATTTTTTTATCTTTTTTTTTTTGGTGATGGTTTTAAATTCCCCCCAATTGACTTGTGTTAGTGGTGCTCACCAGATTGCAACCTACATAATCTATTCGGTAAAAGCCAATGTCTTGTTTCGTTTCAATTTTATACAAGGAAAGCAGATAATTCATTGTAGGCAGAGGGAGAACTCTTTTTTTTAAATTATTAATATTGTTATAATTCTGCCATTTCTTGTTTTTTTTCTTTTCTTCTTCAGATCGTTATTTGGTAGCAAGAGAATTTATTTTCTAAACATGGCTTTGTTAAAATGCTTGGTTTTATGCACATTAGCGGTGATGGGTAAGTAGTGAAGTTTATTTAAAAGAAAAAAATATTTCTATATTAAAAGTAATAATTAACCATACCTAATCTCTCATTTAAAGTGTATGATTTTTCCAAGTAAAATGTCTTTCGCTGCTTACCTGGAAATGGCTGTGCAGATGTAATTTTATTCCACTGCATGTTATCAAAAAAAGATACTATTATCTCCAGTAGTCATGATGCAGGATATATTTTAATGACACAAACACCCCGATTAAGCTTTGTCAAGTAAATTGCCTTTATGACGTTCTATGAAAGCAGTTCTCTAAAAATCAGCCGCATAGGATTTGTCATTTAATTTGCGGAAATATAACAAAAGAACACCCGGACGTGACGCTTGGCCAATCTCATTAAGATATTAATTTAAAAAAACATCCTGGTATTCCGTTTGGCCAAGCCCTCAACCGGTGTTCGTTACTTCACCGTTAATGTGAGACTTAGCCTAGACGGAAACGTGTTCATACTTTATTTTACTAAAGATTGTACAAACAAATTGTTACTGATATAAAAAAAATATATAAACACACACACAAACACACACACATACACATATATATATATATTATATATATAACTACATATATATATGAACATTATATATAAGCAAATGTTAAAGGACATACAATTTTTGACCTCACCACAGCCTCTTCTTACCTCATATCATATTTTGACCATTCATNTATATATATACAGGGTGGGCCAATAAAAGTGAGAACATCTCGTAAAACATAACGCTACGAAATGTTCTCACTTTAATTGACCCACCCTGTATATATTTAATATATATATATATATATATACATATATATATATATATATATATATTAGGAGAGACATTGCTAGAAGTTCTGTTTTACGAAAACATTGTCTAAAAATAGTTACATCACGTAGTGCGATTTGACGTTTTCAGTTCTTAGAAATGACAAACCCTATTGAGTAAATCTTTATTGTTTAGCCTTTTGTTCATCTTCGTTTTGTTATTTAAAGTTGTTTTTTTTTCCAAATAATAATTGGGTTAATATTTGTTAAAATAATTTTTAGAACCTTCTGCGTTTTTTAGGAACTCTCTAATCCCTAAAGTAGAAAAAGTCTAGACATACTGGAGGCTTAGATATTTGTAGACAAGCGTGTAGAAATAAAGCTATGTCAATTTAATGATGAGAAGCTAGGTAACAGATGCAAATGGCCTAGAGGGTCCATATATTTTATTAAAATCCTTTAATTTTGTGTTTCCGCTTATCCAAAACGAATTTGATACAAATTAAATGGATACCTACTATTTTCTTAAATAGTCTTATAATTTAATTTTTTATGGAAGTATACGAAACAAATGTTAACTGCATTGCCTCATTACTTGCCGTGATCATATTTACCGTGGTGTACTTATTATAGCTTTTACTCCCTTACGATATTTTAGATTATACTTGTTGTATTACTTTGATTAGTTTATTTCCACGGTTCACCGTTTAATTTAAATATAAGGCGTTAAGAGCTTAACAAATCTTCTTATTAAATTTTCTGATCAAATCATGTGATCAAATCATCTGAACAAATCATCTGATCAAATATTCTGATCAAATCTTCTGATCAAATCCTCTGATCAAATCTTCTCATCAAATCATTTGATCAAATCATCTGATCACATTTTCTGATCCAATCTTTCTTCAAGTTGTAAATTAATGAAACTTAACAAAAAAATAATTCTAAAAATTAAAATCTTTACAGCATGCGAAGATTATACCAGTTAAAAAACAAATTTTCTCTCCGTTCTACACTTCATGAAACAATTACAAACTCAAATTTGATGTCACAAAATTTAAAACATTCACGTTAAAACTCCATGCCCTGTTCATTTATCCTATACAAGTCCTAATTGTTTTCAGTTTACGCAAAGGATTGCCATAGGCGATGCACACGAGAATACTTCCCTGTGTGCGGCAGCGACCTCATCACCTACAACAACCTGTGTCTGCTGAACCTGGCCAACTGCGGCAGACCCGACGACGATCAGATCTTCGTCATCCACAACGGTCGGTGTCGCATTGAATCCTGTCCGGGCCCGTGCACCTTGGAGTACTTCCCCGTCTGCGGCACCGACAAGGTCACGTACGGCAACATCTGCGACTTGGAGAATGCTCACTGCGCAAACCCCGAGAAGAATATAACACTCGCCTACCATGGTCCCTGTAAGGACCTGTGGTGTCCCAAAGCTTGTCCCAAAGATTACAGCCCCGTCTGCGGATCCGATAACGTGACGTACGGGAATCTCTGCTCCCTGGAGGCCTCGAATTGTGACCGGCCGGCAGATGACATGGTCACTCTCTGGTACCGCGGAGAATGTGTGAATGTTTATACCGAATGCGACAGACCTTGCCCGCTGAACTTTGACCCGGTCTGTGGAACCGATGGCGAGACTTACGCTAATCTGTGCGCGTTTGAAACCGCGAAGTGCAAGAATACCACCCTCGAGATCGCCCACCCCGGCCAGTGTTCAACAGTAGAAGACGAATGTCCACTTTACTGCCCTCGAATATGGCTTCCGGTCTGCGGCAGCGATGGAAAAACGTACGCCAACCTGTGCGATCTTGACAGGGCCAACTGTAACAAGAAGCCTGAAGAGAAAATCACAATAAAGCACAAAGGCGAATGCGAGTCCATGGTGTCAGACTGCCCCGTTATCATTTGCCCTTTGATTCACAACCCAGTCTGTGGAAGCAACGGAATCACCTACCCCAATGAGTGCTACATCAGAGCCATCAACTGCCTGAGGCCGCCTCAGGACCAAATTTCAATTAAGTACCCAGGGGAGTGCAGAGATATCCCGAAAATGTGCCCTAAAATCTGCCCACTTATTTGGGAACCGCTGTGCGGCACGGACAACGTGGCGTATGGAAACCCGTGTCAGCTGGAGGTCACCAACTGCAACAAGAAACCGGAAGAACGCGTCAAGAAAAGTTACGAAGGAGTTTGCAGGAATCCCAATGAAAAATAGGTCGAACTACTACGTGACAAGTCTGAGAAACTGATTAGACAAAAAAAAAATTAGGTTAAACGCTGAGAATAGAAAGTATTATTATTATTTTTTTTTTTTACAATAATCAAAATCACTTAACATAGCCAAGAAAACGTTCATTGTGTGAGACACTTACCATTTACCCGCAAGTGGTTTTCTCCATTTTTAATAAATGTTTTCTCGTGAGAATATCTGCTAACTTTCCAATCAAAGTCATCAACGAAAATAGAAGAAAAACACGAATTTTCCACTACGATTCAATATGAGGTGAGCTACGTTCAATCCTCCAGGAATTTGTTTTAATGTATACATGAAAAGAAACAACAACCACAAAAAAACAAACAAAAAAAATAGGGAATAAAAAATAAATGATAAATAGAGATTTAATTGCTTTTATTTTTCATTGTCTTTATTATAGTATGTGTTGCGTTCTTATGATATAAGCTACCAAATTTTGAAATAATTAAATTAAGAAAACGAATTCATATTTAAACAAATTAGCAAACGTTTTTTTAGTTGAAGAAATTGATATTTAAAAAAAATATATTTATTAACTAAAGAAATTGTTATTTTTATTTTTTTTTAAAACCATTTCTTTAGTTAAAGGCTAAAAATAAATACATTTTTAAAAAGAAATATTTGCAAGAATATTCATATAAGACGTCAAATGTAAATATAGTGAGTGTGCATAAGGTAATAAAAAATACCGATATATTACTCAATTAATTAAATATATGTTCAATTATTTTAAATAGCCGGATCAATGCAAGTACGCCACGCATGTAAAATACTGCCCATTTCCACTCTGGGGCTTCAATTCAAATATACCGCCAGGTCCGTATCAAATGAAATCATCTAGTTGTTCTTTTGTGTTCATCTGGTGCGTTCGGTGTGGTAAGCAGCGAAACGGGAGCGCATCACGGTGCGCATTGATAGCGGGGCCGACAAGATGCAATAGGAAATTATTATTTTATGTGTGTGCGGATTACTTGAGCAATATAATGGTTGGGGGGGGGGGGAACATTCTGCTCACTGGCAAAACAGACATTTTAATAAGGATTTTTTGACCCAAATACCATTAAACACAGATGCCCCTTACAAGATGCAATAGGAAATTATTATTTTATGTGTGTGCGGATTACTTGAGCAATATAATGGTTGGGGGGGGGGGGAACATTCTGCTCACTGGCAAAACAGACATTTTAATGAGGATTTTCTGACCCAAATACCATTAAACACAGATGCCCCTTCTAAATGTGTGAAACGTGTCAACAACAACGATGAACTATAAGTTTCTATTTTATTTACTGCATTTACTCATTTAAAGTTATTCCACGATGCATGTAAGTATAACACACAAAACAAAAAGTAAAATAACACGTGAATTTAAATATATATATTTATATACATATATATATATATATTGGACACCTCTATTTTTTATTTTTTTTTAAATTCGTTTAATAATCGACTTTGTATTTAAAATTATATCGATCTAGATTCGTACAATTTTTTTTTTCATAACGTTCAGTTTCAGTTGCGATACAACTTTAAGCTCTGTCACGGTTAATCATGTATAAAGGTTTAATATCCCTGTTCAGAGACATAACATTGAAGTATCTTGAGCACACGGCTGTCTTAATATTTGTTCAGTGTACTTGGCAAGCAGTTCACCATCGGTGGAAGCTTCAAGCTTGCCCGGCATCTGCTAGGATCTGTTAGACTAGCAACACCATTCCCCAACCGTTGCACAGATGCCAGTATATGGATGCAGTGACGAATACTACCTGACCCAGGACCAGAAATTTTAAATCATTATATGAAGGTCTCATAATAGCGTTCTGATATTTAAGTAACAGAAAAATTGTCTCATCGAGTACTTGATTACACGTCAAACGAGGATGGTCTTAATGTCATGTTCACAGTGTAAAACAGCCTAGGCTGAAATACTTATTGCCAATGTGTAACAGGAGTTTAAAAACCGGTGATCGGTCAGGACATCGAGATAACCGACATAAACGGGCAAAATTGGCCGCCTCTTGTGCTCGAGATATCAGGGTTCAGCGACAAAAAATCGACCTAACCGAGGAGAAAATGCTAAGACAAAGAGAGAATTTGGCGGTGCCACTTCAAAAAAAGTCGACATAACCGGGTTGGCGAGTTAAAAGAGTTCGAAATAAGCGGTTTAGACTGAAGTTACATCAGTTTTTAGCTGCACAAAGATATAAAATAAGATTGTTGATAAATGTTTTTTTTTTTAAATTGTTGTAAAGTAATAACATTTAGATTGTTAAACCTTTCATTTTTCCCTTTTTAAAAATTTAAAAACAACATTCTCCATGAATGGCAATGGCGTCCCATGCTCAGAATAACGGTATGCGGCATATTGGACACAACACACGCTAGCGTAGGTAAAGCCGTCGGTACTGCCCACAGGTCGTACGTTGCACTGCATTTAAAAAAGTACCCCCCCCCCCCCCAAAAAAAAAAAAAAAAAAAAAAAAAAAAAAAAAAAAAAAAAAAAAAAAAAAAAAAAAAAAAAAATTGGCTGCCCATGGTACACTCGCTCGTGTAGCTGACGCCGTCACTGCCGGCAAAACAGAACATAGCTCTTCCCAGGAGCAGGCCCCATCGTAAGGATGGTAACTTGGATCTTGGCAGATCTATCACAGTCGTGGCTGCCCATGGTACACTCGCTCGTGTAGCTGACGCCGTCACTGCCGGCAAAACAGAACATAGCTCTTCCCAGGAGCAGGCCCCATCGTAAGGATGGTAACTTGGATCTTGGCAGATCTATCACAGCCGTGGCTGCCCATGGTACACTCGCTCGTGTAGCTGACGCGGTCACTGCCGCACACAACAGGTGTGATTTCTTCTGTACAATTCATTATGCACTACTGGGCGGAAACTGATAAAAACGTAGGGAATGAGGGAAATACATGGTCAATCCCGTGATCCGTTAAGTGCTGGGTCATCATGGACTAAAGCAATGGTTCTCAAGCTGTGGGTAGCGACCCCTTTGGGGGTCGAATGACCCTTTCACAGGGGTCGCCTAAGACCATCGGAAAACATATATACTATACAGTTATGAAGTAGCAAGGTAAATAATTTTACGGCTGGGGGGGGGGGCTTCACCACAGCACGAGTAACTACATGAAAGGGTCGCGGCATTAGGAAGTTTGACAACCGCTGGACTAAAGGATAACAAATAATGAACGACTGCGTTAAGGCAGCACGAAGGACTATGCATAAAAGGGTGATGTTGAAGCTTAAGGTATAAAATCAGGACAATATAAAACAAACAAAAAAGAAACAAGGTTTTGGCTGGGGGACCGTCCTCGTTAGACAGGACACATTTATGAAGAAAGGACAAGAGATGGACATTCGCTCAAAACAAGTTCAATAAAGGCAATTAGTAATACTGGCAAACACTTAAGTGCTTTTTACTTGCGACAGTAATCGATCGTTGTTGACCAGCAGCCCACTTACATTTCGTTGTTAATGTTTGACCAGTCGTTTCCAAGGTCAAGGACATGTTTATTTTAGATATCGCAATTAATACACGTATCTGTAAGCAGTGTACTTTTTTTCTAGAAAAAAAAAAAACCAAAAAAAAAAAAAAATTAACTTTTACAAAAAAAAAAATAAAATTACTTTTTTTCTAAAAAAAAAAAACACCAAAAAAAAAAAAAAATTAACTTTTACTAAAAGAACATTTAAACGTAAATAAACATCATTTCCGCTTAAATACTAATTTATTTGTTTTAAAAGTTTATGTTTTAAAACAATGTATGTGTTAAAACAGTTATGTGTTAAAACAAAGTATCTGTTAAAACAATGTTTGTGTAAAAACAGTTTATTTTCAAAACAGTTTATGTGTTAAAACAATATATGTGCTAAAATAGTTTATGTGTTAAAGCTTTTATGTTTTAAAATAATGCATGTTTAAAAATTGTTTATTTGTTTAACAGTTTATATATTAAATAAATGTATTTGTTAAAGCATCTGATGTGTTAAACAATGTATATATGTCAAAATAATGTCATGAGCATTTAGGCAGTTGATATTCCAAAAAAAGACATGCTGCCTCAGAGAAAATGCTAAAAGGGGTGCTCTACATGACCTGTGTTATAAAGACGTGTGTAAAAGAAAAAACGAAATAAGTGCACTAGCGAAATACGCAAATGGGTGCGTATCGCTGTCATCATGCAAGAAGTTCAACTGATCCTTCCAGCCAGGAGTCAAAGTTATCATGCAAGAAGTTCAACTGATCCTTCCAGCCAGGAGTCAAAGTTATCATGCAAGAAGTTCAACTGATCCTTCCAGCCAGGAGTCAAAGTTATCATGCAAGAAGTTCAACTGATCCTTCCAGCCAGGAGTCAAAGTTATCATGCAAGAAGTTCAACTGATCCTTCCAGCCAGGAGTCAAAGTTATCATGCAAGAAGTTCAACTGATCCTTCCAGCCAGGAGTCAAAGTTATCATGCAAGAAGTTCGACCAATATTTCCAATCAGGAATCAAAGTTATCATGCAAGAAGTTCAACCGATACTTCCAACCAGGAGTCAAAGTTATCATGCAAGAAGTTTGACCGATTATTACCACCAGGAGTCAAAGTCATCATGCAAGAAGTTCAGCCGATACTTACAACCAGGAGTCAAAGTTATCATGCAAGAAGTTTGACCGATTATTACCACCAGGAGTCAAAGTTATCATGCAAGAAGTTCGACCAATATTTCCAATCATGAATCAAAGTTATCATGCAAGAAGTTCAACCGATACTTCCAACCAGGAGTCAAAGTTATCATGCAAGAAGTTTGACCGATTATTACCACCAGGAGTCAAAGTCATCATGCAAGAAGTTCAGCCGATACTTACAACCAGGAGTCAAAGTTATCATGCAAGAAGTTTGACCGATTATTACCACCAGGAGTCAAAGTTATCATGCAAGAAGTTCGACCAATATTTCCAATCATGAATCAAAGTTATCATGCAAGAAGTTCAACCGATACTTCCAACCAGGAGTCAAAGTTATCATGCAAGAAGTTTGACCGATTATTACCACCAGGAGTCAAAGTTATCATGCAAGAAGTTCAGCCGATGCTTCCAACCAGGAGTCAAAGTTATCATGCAAGAAGTTTGACCGATTATTACCACCAGGAGTCAAAGTTATCATGCAAGAAGTTCAGCCGATACTTCCAAGCCGGAGTCAAAGTTATCATGCAAGAAGTTCAGCCGATACTTCCAAGCCGGAGTCAAAGTTATCATGCAAGAAGTTTGACCGATTATTACCACCAGGAGTCAAAGTTATCATGCAAGAAGTTTGACCGATTATTACCACCAGGAGTCAAAGTTATCATGCAAGAAGTTCCACCAATATTTCCAATCAGGAATCAAAGATATGCAAGAAGTTCAGCCGATACTTCCACTCCATATCCGGCCGAATAATTTGCATGAGGCGTAAAATAAAAACAAGCTGAGCCACAAGGTCACCAAGTCGGATGGATCCCTAAGAATAGGTTAACTGCAATATACTGCTTCACAGTTTATTATATCATTGTGAATAAAATGTGTGCTTGGGGTGGGGGGTGGGGGGAGCACTTATTGGGATTCTTAAAAGTGCATTACTTGTATGCATGTTTGGTCAAATTTTCAGCCGCACCCTCAGATTGCTTGGTATTACATTTTATACAGGATTTATGCGAAAAACTTCGTTTTCTGGTTTTCCCATATGTTATTTCACTTATTTCTTTCCACCCAACCTAATTTCAGTCTCTAGCCCGTT
The DNA here is from genome assembly GCA_964033795.1 of Lymnaea stagnalis. Classification (NCBI taxonomy): domain Eukaryota; kingdom Metazoa; phylum Mollusca; class Gastropoda; family Lymnaeidae; genus Lymnaea; species Lymnaea stagnalis. The sequence continues at coordinate 199,724 of CAXITT010000701.1, read as the reverse complement.
GTTATCATATGTGCTATAATGGCTATACATTTATTTCTTGTTCAATCCCTCTGTGTTGTGCGCAAGAGTCGTGACCACCGAAGCGTAAACGGTATGGCCAGCGTGTGCTGTCAACCACGGTTGTCTTTTCAGCTTTAGTATGTAGCGGACGCACCTGTGGACGTAAACCAGGCTTGCCAGCAACAATCAGCACTGATCAGCACATAACCAGTACAGGGCAGCCGAGAATCAACACAGAGCAGCACACATCAGCACAGAGCAGCACACATAGTCAGCACAGAGCAGGACATGGTCAACCTGAGCAGCACCGAATCAACACAGAGCAGCACAGAAACAACACATAATCAACACATAATCATCACAGAATCAACACAGAATCAACACAGAATCAACACAGCGCAGCACAGAGTCAATCAGAGAGCAGCACGGCAGCAAAACACAGAACAGCAGAATGAACACTCCTCCACACAGCAGCACAGCGCAGGACAGAAAAGCAATAAACACATCGACAAGTCGCTTGAAGTATTTCCATCGTTGACATTCATCCTTCATATTTGATAACCGGAAAATTAATTTCAGGTAAGCATGTATATCTTGTCGTATTACTTAATTACTTTTTAAATTCTTTGATGTGTCATCGGCGTATTGACTGGGACACATGTTTGAATTAACAGCAATCGGTTGGGAAAACAACCTTTCGTTTTTATCACACAGTTATGGTTTCATGTGTTTGTATTAGCTTTTAATTCTTTTTTTTTTTTTTTATTTTTTTAAAAGGGTATTTAGCCCAAGTTGTTGAATCGAACCGTTGTACTGCATTATGTTGTCTATATTTTCTGTCTGAATATATTCTTTTCGTTTTTATCACACAGTTATGGTTTCATGTGTTTGTATTAGCTTTTAATTCTTTTTTTTTTTTTTATTTTTTTAAAAGGGTATTTAGCCCAAGTTGTTGAATCGAACCGTTGTACTGCATTATGTTGTCTATATTTTCTGTCTGAATATATTCCTGCACTGCGTATAGCAGTTATAAAGACGTATAACATCTAATAGTCATAAGTCATAAGTACTTAATTTTTTAACCATGACACAGTAACGTGTAATAATTGCTTCTTTGTTGGTTAAGTACCATGGTAGCTTGTCACCGTTTCATTTTTTTTGGGGGGGGGGGGGGGGGGGGGTGGGGGGGTGGGGGGGGGGGAGACTTTTGTGTGTTACGCCGGCATGGGGTCGGAGGTCGTAGTGTGTCATAAATGACTGGGGCCGGGGTTAACCCCAGAGCACCATTGTTCTTCAGGTAATTTATGGGGTGGACGGAACGTGCTGTGATTTTGGGGAGGGAATTGATAGGCGCAAGTGCAAGGGGTAAGGTTAATAGATTCTCGTATCTTTTAGATTAGGGGGATGTTTCTTCCCAACACATTGTGTCTCAGGTTTTCCAGACTTCGCGTGTGTGAGGGGGTATTGATGGGTTAATTGCCAGCATTCCTGGACCACCTAGGGAGGTAGAGAATGGTGTATAACATAGAACTCTTCGTGACAACGGAGAGAGGGAGAGATTCGTGGACGGTCGTTCTGTTGTAACAGACGTAGTACTACTAGCTGTGGTCAGAGGTAGAATCAGGGACAGATAGCGAAGTGTTGACAGTTAGAAAGGAGACATTAAAATCTTACTATAGTGATTAACACATCTTCTACTTACAACTCTTAATGAGGAGTTGTTTAGTCATTCATTCATGTTCTGTGTTCTAGAGGTTGTACTTCTCAACGCCTGGACTAGTGAACCATCAAAGACAGGAACGGTCCCGTACTATTCGCAACACCACCAACGCCACGTGGTACATGACCATAAGTACGGGCCATACCTCAGTATACCATCTCATCTGTGACACAGTGGACGATTTAAAAAAATAAAAATGACAATAAAGTCAGATTTCTGACTCGTACCACCTAGAATCAATATTGCCTGACTATCTTTTTTTTGTTTTTTTTTTTTTACTAAAACTAGAAGAAAATCTTACAAAAAAACCCAGCTGCATTAATTAACTGCAGACTATAGACACATTGCCATCGGCTTCTGTATTTACGTCCCGATCTGGACAGTGGGCAGGTGTAACACTCAAATAGGCCTATTATAAAGAAAAAAAGACTGACTTGTTATTTTGGTTTTCAGCTAATCAGGTTTAAAATATTCAAAAATCAATACCCGTGAGTTTTGATGTATATGTTTAAGCAATAAATAAAATGAAAGGGCCGATAAGTAAAGTACATAGTCAAGTGCTTTAGAATTGTAGGAACTCTTTTTCTTTATTACCGAGTTTGAATGAGAAGTGCATTATGCATTATTGAAATGAAACGACCGGTTGAGTGAGCATCGCAGCAATGCCTTGACTTCGGATTACTAATAAAGGTACTTAATACGTTTAATGAAAAGAAACATAAAATTCTTTAATTGTAAAATTATTGGAAAAGGAATTTGTTCATCGCCTTGGAGACCGTTTTTGTTTTTCTTTATAAGAATATATGGCTGCCTTAAACGCCGGTGAATTCACAATATTGTGTGATTTATTATTTAATGATTAGCTTTATGAGCTACGTATTGTGATTTAAGTCTGTGACACGTCGAAGAATCAACATTTTGATCAAACCCTTTTTAGTTTGTCTATATATATATATATATATATANATATATATGAGCTGAAGTGGTGATAATGCAGTACTTGTGCAGCGCTTGTGTACATGGACATGCTATTTTAACATGCTGAAAACGCTCCGATGTTCTAAAACTTAAACCAAACAAAGCAAAAACGCCTTGACATGTTTCTTAAACGACTTTTTATCATTTTCAACAATGTCCCTCAGTGATTGAGGTAAAACTATTCCACAATTTAGCTTCAAAAAGAGCGCATCCCGTGTGAGTTTTTCCTGTGTCCATTCACGCTGGGAACTCTCAGTAAGGACTGCGTTGAAGAGCGCAGGTTCTGCATGGACACAATTTTTAGACATCAGTTTTTGAAGTAATGTGAGAGAGGTTTGCTGTTGTACCCGCTTACACATATTGCTCCCCGACACATTCCACTGTTTCATGTGTCTGAATTTAAAATTGAAGATGTGATAACCATTACGTTATCTCTACGGCTTGCCCCGTTTACAACCAGTTGACAGGTGGGGGTGTAGTGCTAAGAGGGCTGTTTACGGCGCGTTGGGACCAAGAGAGTAGCATTCTTAAACTTCGATAAAATTAGGGTAAGTTAATATATTTATATATATATATATAATATTATATAAAAAATAATTTATAAACAGAGCATTCTAGATTTTGTGCTCTCTGTGCACACCCAACCCACTTCCTCAAAAAGTGAATGCAATATTTTCTAGTATTTATACATATTTAAAATAAAATAAACTAAAACAATTTAAATGTTCATCTTCCATAATGCACACATTATTAAAAGTTCATAAATATGCTCAAGTTGTTTTTTTTACAGCGATAAAATATTATAAAGTTTTGTCTTTTCCATAAATCTTAGTACTTATGTGTTACTATTCATAACTTCAGATTACTCAGCACAACAACAAAAAATGAACGATAGTACGATGGGAAAGAATGTAGCTCCTCACAGGACAAGCGTAGATACCATAGAGAAGGCTGACAGAGCCCGCTTACTGCAAGGTATTTGAATTATCTGGCATAATACGACGCCAGATAGATATATACTTCAACTTATATATATATATATATATATATAATACGTCCTGTAGATGGAGACGTCAACCAGTATATAGATAAGACCAACTGTATACAGATGAGCCGACTTGAAGATAGATATACGTCGATAAGTAGATTATAGATTAGTCTACCTGTATATAGATATTCGACCTGAAGACAGATAAGTTGACCCTTAGAGGGTTAAGGTGACCTGTAGATATAAACGTCGAACGCTATGTAGATAAGCCGACTGTAGATTGTTAAGTCGACCTAAAGTAAGAAACGTCGACCAGTAAATAGATAAGTCCGCCTGAAGATCGATAAATCGACTCGACGGTAACTACGTATAAAGGTATACCACACTGTTGGATATAAATAGACTTATTTCTTTAACAAACTGATATCGTATTTAGCGTTTCTAGGAAGACAAATGTTTTCTTTCCAATTGAATGACGATCATCAGTCATTTAACACGTGCTACTTTTTGTTTAATGTTTATGTTGTTTAAAATGATGCCTACTTAATTGGGTAATTCTATAATAACTCACTGACAGTTATTGAGATGTTATGTAAAAACCATTATTAGAGACGAGTTCAATGAAGAAGCATTCAAAGAGGTATTATAAATATGCGATCCGTAAAAAGATGTCTGTGGAAGACAACAAATTGAAATATTAAAACCAACGGTCTGGAAGTATAACTTGAGATCAGACCTGTGAAATCAATAACATTTGGCGTCCAATAATCAATTTGAGAGGTGGAACGGAAGTAAAAAAAATTTAAAAAGTATCACTGTATAGAAAATAAGTTCATCAGCATATGCCTTATAGTTTATGCATGCGTCCATTTGTACGCGTTGGTTAGCACTGCTTATTGCTTTATTACAATATTATTTTAGGTACAAACGAAACCGAGGTGACTTTTGGTGGAGAGGCGGACCTCCGGAGACATTACATACGGTGCACCAAGAACCCTACACACGATGGCTTTATTCCCATCGACGACTTCACCATAGAGGATCTGCCTCGTCGATATCAGGACTCGAATATTTACGACCTTTTAAAACTAAATGCTCAACTAACGGTCCGTGTTACTGTGCATTCCACAAGCCAAGACCGGCCGATGGTATACACTGGAACGTCGAATCCTTATCCGTTTTATGATTTCAGAGGTTCGGACATAGTCAGAAACGGATCGGGGAGAATATGGAGCGCCTTAACTTACAAGGAATCTGATAAAAAGCCGTGCCCTTGCGAGGACTGTAAAAACACGGGTAATAAAATATGGGGTAAGATATCAGTGTACACCGCAAGGCATGTCGTGTTCGATGAAAGCGAATGTCGTAACACTAAAATTAAATGGGGATTCGATCATAGTGATTCAGATGTTATCGAACTTAAGGGTGTTGACGTTGGAGTCTGCGATTACGAAGCGGATATGTGCGAGGTGATATGCGCAACCCACGACACAGATTTTGTTGATAATGTTACCAAAATTAAATTGAAATTCATGTCACTGAACGCGAAGGTTTTTAGAGAGTACAGGAATGACGCGAATACTCGCCTCGAGGTGATCATCTCTCACCCACACGGCTGTCCCAAGCATGTGTCTATCGGCGAATGGACAGAATGGCAGGATTACAGAGACAGTGAGACGTCTTACGTTTACAACACCTGCACATGTCCCGGTAGCAGCGGTGCACCCGTCTACATCCTTGGGAAACTAGGGGCGGGGTTCAGTCACATTCATAGTGGGGCCAAGCCGTTAGGACACGGTGGCACGCAGAATATCAACTACAGCGGACTTTGGGTGTAATCAAATAGATAACTACCCTTACAAGATCGAAATCAAATATTTGTTAAATTTCTGTGCGTGTGGCTTTCATTATTTGCATTCTGAATCTATTTAATACTTGTATTAACTGATTTATTTTAATTAATTTTTTTTGTTACTACTTTAAAAAAAGGCTAACGCATTATAAATTGGACTATTGAATTTATACCACCCCCCACCCCCACCCCCACCCACACACACACACTCTCGAGGACATTAAATTTTACTTATTACACTTTTTTTAAATCGTCTAATTTAAATAATGCATTCACCATATTTTTTAAATCGAGGATTTTGTTTGTGTGTGTTAAAATTAATTGTTTCCCTAGAGCAGGGGTCGGGAACCTTTTTGTCTGAGAGAGCCATGGAAACCACATATTTTGAAAAGTGATTCTGTGAGAGCCATACATTATATTTAAAAAACTAAAAATTTATGTAAATGTGTGCATTTTGTGTAATTTCAACACTAAAAATGCAATAATTATTTCTTTGAATTCTTTTTAATAACATTGTTATGCTGTTGCTAATTAATAATGAGTATTTATGGCCATTAATCCGAATTTTTATTATAATCGAACATTTATCTGCGAGCCAGATGCAGCCATCAATAGATCCACATCTGGCTCAAGAACCATAGGTTCCCGACCCTTGCTTTAGAATCTAACTTAATAAATGTAGATGTTAAGAAATAACTGACTTGACTCACACTGATTTATAAAAAGTTATAAAAAAAATTACATATCAGTGAAGTGTAGACAATTGTTCTTTTTTTAGTATATATATATATATTTACTAGTCAATATACCCGGCCTTGCCCTGGATTGCATTAGGACCCTAATTCCGTATCAGTCCCATTTCCCAATGTGATCCTGATAAAAACCTGTTTCCCAATGGGATCGCGTAAACAATGGCTTCCAGTTTACAGTTGGATCTCATTCCACATTAGGAGCCTGTTTCTGGTTTGGCTCATGGCTCATTGCGATTTTGTTCGAATACGCTTTTAGATCCCATGATATAACCCCGTAGAACACTAGAGAACCTTCTGGAACATTCTAGGTTAAATTTAATATCTTCCAAAAAACGTGTAAAAAATTACTCCTCTACGTAATCATTTCTCGAATGCGAATTATTATACAACTTAATTTAAACTACTATAACTATAATATATTAAAAATAAAATGGGGGCTCCGATGGGGGCCCATTTTATGAGTTACCGTTTAAGTTATGTCTGAGATGGGGTGGGGACCCTATAAAAATCATTCAGATCAATTGTAGAAAGTTTTAATTTAAAAAATGTGTCCCATTAAAATCGGATTAAAGATACCATAGTTATAGCTTTTTAAAATTATGGAACTTTCTAGAAAATTCTAGGGCTGCCCTGCATGGATTGGATATTATTAGTTTTAAATCCACCGATATTTCAATACGGACTATGAAGTGTATTGCTATCACGAATGTTGTCTAACCTTATTGATATTTATATAGCTTAAATAATGAAAAATTAAATGGGGCTCCAGGCCCCAGAAGGGTGGATATTATGAGTTCAGCACCCTTCAATATATGAATATGGATAATCAAGTATATCAAGAAAAAATGAAACGGGGCCCCCGGAAGAATGGATATTATGAGTTAAATACCTTTCGATATTTTAATATAGATATTAAATTGTATGTGTACTAAATTTGGTCAAGATCCATCTATTCGTGTATGAGTATTTGTTGTTAATTTAGTTTATATAGCTCATATAAGAAAAAAAACCAAATTTTCCATTTAACCGTTGAAGCTCATGAACGGGGACATACGCAGATGCCACTACTTTTTTTTTTTTTTTTTTTCTCCTTTTTCTTTTAGTTGTTTTCTGGGTTTTTTTTTTTAATTAGAAAAAAAAAAATTTTTATTTTTTTTTTTTTAAGTAGTGTTGTCTTCTTCTTTTTCTCATCGTTCGGAAAGATAATTCATGAATTTCTTTCCGAACGATGAGAAACAGAAGATGACAACACTACTTAATAAAATAAATAAATAAACATTAAGTAGTGTTGTCATCTTCTGTTTCTCATCGTTCGGAAAGATAATGCAAGAATTTCTTTTAAATAGGGAATAGCCAACTTTTAAGAGTTACCTCCCCTTATTGTGCTTAGTACATCGGTGGAAGGAATTCCAGCAACTAGCAGACTGTGGACCAAATAGAAATGGTGATGGAAATTAAACCATTAAGCCAAACATGACATTAAATTTTGCCAGTTGAATGGAATGATTTATGTATTGAGTCATGCTGTTAAGTTTATTGTTTATAAAAAAAATATATTCCTTAACAATTATTTGACGCAAATTATATATAATAATGTATCATCTTTGATCTTTCTTTGTTTTTTCATAATCCATAAAGTTAAAGATTTACATTTAAAGTTTATAGCCTCAATGAACTCAATCATATGTGTGTGTTTTCATGTTCTTAAAACGTTGGTTTTCAAGGAAGTAAAATTCGTTGTCAAGGTTTTGAGAAGTTCGTTCTATCGGAATTATAAAGTTCTGTGTGCGGAGTTGTTGGTAACCATTTTACATCCCAGTCATCCCAAGCAATAACAATAACATTAAAAAACAACCTATAAAAATGCAATGGTTCAGAAATCTGAGCTTTAAGTCAGACAACTAATTATATGTATTCAGTTAAGACACTAACATTCCAGAATTTTCTTCAGAAACTAGCCTTCAGCTATTATGTTTGGAAACTATCATTCAATAATTATATTCAGAAACTAACGTTCAATAATGACAATGATATTTAGAAACTAATCTTCAATAATTATATTCAGAAACTAACATTCGGTGATTATACTCACAAACTAACATTTCAAAATTTATAATCAGACTAACATTCAATAATTAAATTCAGAAACTATCATTCAATAATTAAATTCAGAAACCTAGTTTTAGTAATTATATTTAGAAACTGGCAATCAATAATTATATTCAGAAACTAAGTTTCAGTAATCATATTCAGAAACTAACGTTGAATGATTATATCCAGAAATTAGCATTGAATAATTATATTCAGACACTAACTTTGAATGTTTATTTTCAGAGACTCACAATCCCTAACTATACACCCCCACCCATACCCCCAACCTGAAAATAAGTATTAAAAAGTTGTCAGTCAACCAGACAATGTCATTAACAACACATGGAATTTTCAAGAAATCTAAGCAACTCCTGCTTACTTTCTCTGTTTTTTTTTTTATTAGTTGACAAGCTTTAAGACTGCAGAGATCAGTTCTTGTATAAACAATCTGATAAAAGGGGCGGAAGAAAAGTAATATATATATTTTTTTAAAACTATTTATGATTAATACAGACAGTATGAAATGTTTGTACAACTTCTGGTTTGTACTAATTCTACATCCGTATTCATCCTTTGTTGGGTAGTATATTTTCTATAGGTTCTCTGACAATTTTGTTAAGAGCACAAACTTTCACTTGAGTATGATACAACTGGTCTGATTAGAAATTGTATATATAGTTTTCTTTGTGTTTCTTGCAATGCTTGTACTTTTTGAATATTTTGTGACAAATGAGGCAGGCCAAAGCCTTACATGGGCTGTAGCACCCACACGGATGAAACCGTATGAATTGAGTAGATTTAACATAACGCTAATCAAACAAAATAAATATAAATAAGTTGATTACGCAATGAAATTTAAATAATTATAAATATGAAATAATATATAAAATATATTTATATATATAATATATATTTTTAACAGGAGTTTTTGGTAGGAATAAAAACTAAAATTTGCAAAGAAGTGTTGTGCTTAAATGTAAGAAATGGTTGAAGCTAATTTTTAAAAAAATAAAACAAAATTAAAGCGTGCCTGGATGAACAATTTCAATTCGCTATAGAATAAGTAATTATATTTTGTTTAAATAGTTAACCCAACATTAGTGTTAAACTTCTAAAAGAAACTAAAATAACCTGTAAGGAAACCGAGTACATCATTGCTAGTGCTAACGAATCAATAGGGAAGTTGAGTGCTGCACTGCAGGAATTAAATATAAGGGAATTGAGTACCATACTTTTTAAATCAAATTTAAGGAAATTGAGTCGCGTACTACTAAAATTATTTGGAAATTGAGTATCTTAAGTGTAAAATTATATATAGGTAAATTGATTAAAGTACAGCTGAAATTAAATATAGGGCAATTGAGCACCATGCTACTAAAATTATTCTGTACCAGGACCACTAAAACTATCTGGTGGGATATTTTGTGCCAGGACCACTAAAACTATCTGGTGGGATATTCTGTACCAGGACCACTAAAACTATCTGGTGGGATATTCTGTTCCAGGACCACTAAAACTATCTGGTGGGATATTCTGTACCAGGACTACTAAAACTATCTGGTGGGATATTCTGTACCAGGACCACTAAAACTATCTGGTGGGATATTCTGTACCAGGACCACTAAAACTATCTGGTGGGATATTCTGTTCCAGGACCACTAAAACTATCTGGTGGGATATTCTGTACCAGGACTACTAAAACTATCTGGTGGGATATTCTGTACCAGGACCACTAAAACTATCTGGTGGGATATTCTGTACCAGGACCACTAAAACTATCTGGTGGGATATTCTGTTCCAGGACCACTAAAACTATCTGGTGGGATATTCTGTACCAGGACTACTAAAACTATCTGGTGGGATATTCTGTACCAGGACCACTAAAACTATCTGGTGGGATATTCTGTACCAGGACCACTAAAATTTGTCCCCTCAAAGTTAACACCGCTGTGAAGGTGGTGGTCATACAACAAACAATCGTTCCCCAAAAAATAAACATAAGCGCCGCTACTGCCTGGACATGTGCACGTGTTGTAAGTCCTCTTGTTGATCTCCCATTCAGTGTGCGGCTCCCAGTCAACCCCGGCATCAATGCGCTGTGTGATGTTCTCTCTCAAATTGTAGCCGCCTAACCACTGCCCCAAAGAGACTTGTTTGGGGCAGCCGTGGGGATGGGACACTATCACCGTCAACTTGTTCACATTTCGGGTACTGTGGTATTTGTCGGTCACTTTCTGCCACACATCCCGCCAGCGGTCTTTCATGGCGTCTACTTTCATGAGGAAATCTAGGTCGCACGTGACATATTTCAGCAGACACCAGTCTTCTTCGACGTTTGCCTTCTTCAAAGCTAAGCCATCTATCCTGACTAAAGGGCTGCTCTGTCTGTCGTAGAACAATCTACACGTGGTATGACTTGCCTCGGTTTCATCAAAAACAACATGTGCCGCTGTGTAAATCAGCACCTCCCCTGACACTTCACTGGGTGTGTCAGAAAGTTTACACTTGAGACACTGACAAGTCTTTTTGTTGTCCTCCTGCATGTATTTATAAACATGAGTGATGATCCCAGTGCCGAGTTTCAAGTCCCGACTTCCTCCTTGCTTGAAGAACGGATAGGGGACATCGGTGTGTGGCCAGAACTCTGGTCGGTCTCCACTGGTCAGCGTCACTGCTACTCGGACGGTCAGGTCGGCCGTGGCCCTGATCAATTCAAGAATGTCCTCATCTCGGTTTCCTTCAGGAAGGCAGCTTAGTGTAAAATCGGGTATGGGCACAAAATGTTTATGGCCTGGATTCTTCGCACAGCTGCCAAAATGTTTGTGCAGGTCTGCTTCTCCTCCCTCAGAAACCTGGGTCTCATGAGTCCCTGTCGAGATGCGAGTGGAAAGTTAGACAAGGTTTCACTACTTAGGTCCACAGCAAGCAAAATCTGCACTGAGGAGAAGCCTAGTTTTATACACCCTCTTCCCAAAAGTATATATTTTGAAAGTAAAAAAATGATTAAATTGTCGCACTACTGCATTATCGGATGTATATTAATAATATTATTTTTATTATGGCGTCATGATTTATTGAGTACGGGTATACTTGACGATGTAAAATTCATATAACATTAAAGAAATGTGTTTTAATTATTGTATTTTTTTCTTACCAACGTTCTCCCTCTTATTATAACCTTTATAGTTGCTAATTACATTAATAATCCAAAAGAAATTAAATCAAATTTAAGTTTCAAGGTAATTCATTTTTTACTGAAGACGAAATAAATGAAGTTTTCCATAATAATAATAGAAATTTCCAAGTGAACAATAATAATTGTAAGTATAATTAGTAGTTAACAATAATAATTTTCCCTGAGTGATTATAAAAAAAACATATGTTTAATTATTGTTACCTTATTTTTTAAAATCTGCACTTACAAAAGCATTAAACACTACTACATACCATAGAAAAGTCTCTCCAAAGAAATCTTTGGGTCCTCTGCAATATTTAAAAAAATATTATTATTAGAAGTCAGTTTCAATATGTGTATTGGAAATAAATATGTGCATGTAAATTTTTTATCTCATTTAATTTAATTTAATTTTTAAATATTATGAGTTTTTTTTAAAAACAAAGCCTTCAAAATGTTGAAAAAAATTCAAATACAATCAAAGAAAATCAATAAATTGTTTTCATTAATTTTTTTAATGAAATATTTTTCATTGTGATTGGCTAAACAAAATATAAAAATTACCATCAAGTTGGTCATCATTGACTTTCATAAATTTCCTCATTACTTGATTGGGATCCTTGTAAAAACAATGATTTCTCTATGGATTCATGATTGAAAAAAGATATAGATTTGATATCAGCGATGATTTCAATTTGGAATGCCATTTAGACACATTCAATTACCATAATTGCATATCAGAAACATTCCTTTTAAATTGTGTCATTCAATATAATGAGTGAGCAATACAAATAATTAATACATTTTTTTTAGGCAGCTAAAAAAATTTAAACTGATAAAAAACTAATGAAAACTTGTTCGGGTGCATCACTCTGATCAATGCTTATGTAGGCTAGATTGAAAATCTAACTGTGCAATTTTGAAATGCAGAATAAATATTCACATTTAAATTGTTTATGAGGATTCCTAAGTATTTGACTTTTCGTATGAATTCTATTATTTAATATATATACATATATATATATTTTATATATATATATATATATAATAAATATATATATATACACATGTAAATAAAGATATATTAAAATTTATTTTAAAAAAAAGGTTAAAATAGGTTTTACAAAATCCTTACTGTCATTATTAATATCTTTTAATCATCACTGTTTCAGTGTGTAAACAATAAGTGCACTGTATCACAAAGTTTTAAGTGTCCTCCATAATAAAATAGAATAATGTTACATATAAAGTATATGCTTTAGAATTTAGAATGATAGTTTAAAATATTTACTTACCTCACTCATGTTTCTTGATACTAAAAAAAGGAAATGATATTATTAAAAAAGTCATTATTTCACCCCCAAAAAATTTTGTAAAATACATCTAAACCTTTTAAATCAAACAGAGTGTACATGTGTTACACATTATTCTGAAAAAAAATTTTTTTTATTCATCTTGCTAGGTATAATGTGAAGAAAATCATTGAAATGTTAAATGTACTCTAATTTTTTGTGTCTTTTCTTGTTCATTTTATAGAAAAAAAAACATGAGGTCACAAATATGGGCTTTTATATCTGCTAGTGTATGTCAAAAGAGAAAAATACAATGCTTTCTTTTTACATTAATTTCTGTTTGATTTTATATCAATGATCTCAATGATATTAAAGCCCATAAATTGTCATTTAATTACCCAATTATATTGGAAAACATTTGGAATAAGATTTTTGTTACATTTTTTTACAAAATGGTTCCCAATTTTAATAGGGACACATTAAAATATATTTTTTTAATGTGTAGTAATATTTATCAGTTTTTTTAACCAGATTAAGTGTTATTTTCCAAGACAACATTTTTTTAATCAACCAAAATTAAATTCAATAGAACTCCTTAATTAATCCAAATAAATGGAATTGTGTTTTGATTAAATTTTACATGTTCAATTTTAGCATAAGGATCAACACTCTGAATAAATTAAAAGAACAATTATTTAAAACTTGAACAAAACCACCATTAGACTTTTAAAACAATAAATTAAGTGCAAAAATTAGTCATTAGTTGTTAAAACTCTAATCCTTAATGGCAACATTGACTTAAAATGTTTTTATTTAATATTATAAAATTGGTAAATTCTGACATCATTGACTTAAGTTACAAACTTCATGGCACATATTATGAGGCATAGTATATGCTTTAATAATTAAAAGTCTGTCATAGGGCTCAATGTAGGTAGGTTTAATTAATAAAAATGACCATTTTTTTCACAAAAACATGAAAAAGCTGATTGATTTGATTAAAATAGGACTTAATTAATTTAATTATCTATCATTTATTAACTTCCTTTTTAAAAGGATTTCTTGAAGTTTTGAAGCATATTAACATATATAAAGAGTGAGCATAAAAAACTATTAAATATGTTATATATTTAAGTTAATTTTTATAGTTAAATTTCATTTTTTTAAAATTCAAATAGGATTTTAAAAAGTTAATTCTGATTTATTTCTTCAAACTGATTTTCTAAAATTTTTTCAAACGACTTCTTTGGGTTTTAAAGTATACTTTTAATTCTGATAAAATTAAACTAAATGTAATTAACGATAGTCCATTTAATTTTTACAATTAAATTTGAATTTTTTTAAAAATTAAATAGGATTTTAAAATTTATATTGTTTCTTTCTTTTAAAAAAAAAAAAGATTTCTTTAGATTTAGAAGCCTAGTAATTAATGTTTATACAGGTTAATGCTCAGTTTACATGATCAAATTTGCGTCAAATTTTTGTGAAATTTCTTTTCATCTCACAATTTTGTTTTATTAATTAGTGTGGTAATCTATATGATTATGATTAATATAGTTTATGTTATGTCAATTTAATTAAACTCTTTCAAATTATACATATCTTAAAAATGTCATTCAAGCAATTCTGATTAAATAATTTGAAAAGAAAAACTAATTTTCCAGATTTCTCAGCAACAAGTCTTAGTTTCTAATTTCTAAAAACTGTACTGAATAAAAATGAATAATAACAAAAACATCATTATAAAAATTTTGCAATTATAATTATATATTGAGAAATAATATTTCGCATAATTATACATAAAAACAAACAAAAGATCATATTTAAATTTAGCTAGTGCCATAAATACAAAAAGGTTAGATAAATAAATATAGATAATTAAAGTAAGTTAGAGTCAATTTTAAAAATTTATATCATGATTTTCATTGGTCAACTTGAGGATTCTTAAATCTGTATGGAGGACATTTCGAATTATTTTAAGATTCATTTTACAATTTATGTTTAAATCTACTCCAAACGATGATTTATTAAATTTAGTAAACATTGTGACACATTCCATTTTTTATGCCTACATTACATAATATATATACATGTAAAAAAGTAATGGAATTACATTGAAAATAATAAAATAAGTTTATAGTTTATGTATATGGATCTTATTTAATGAATTTGAGACAGGTATATTTTTTAACTTCACAATTTAAATTAATATCCTTATCAGATCTAAAATTTTAACAGTTTTTTCAATAATAATTGTGTCACAACGCTTACTTTGTGTTTGTAATTGTAATTATCATTGAGGGGACATGGAATGATTGATGGCCATGAATGCCATGATGGTTATAGTTGTTTTCCAAAAAAATGTGTTTTTAACACCATTGCCATTACCAAACATGATTCATGATGACTGATGACACTGATGTTATTATTGTTGTTTATTTATCAATGATGTCATCATTGATGATTATGAGTAATAAGTTATGGCATGGTACCAGGGCCCGGGTTCAGGCTCAGGTTAGGCTTAGTATAGTCATAGTATAGTCTTACTTATCATTTTAGTCAGTCATACACAGTAAATGAGTCATAGTCACTCATAGTGATGATAGTGATAGTCTTGTCTACTCTTAAGTACTTAAGTTAAGTTACTTTAACTTTAAACTAGTTAGTAAATTCAACTAAATTCATTAAATTGATAATCTATAACTATAATTCAGTGATTGTAGATGATCAGATGACCTTTATAATTATAAACAGACCCCTTCACTGTCAATTAAATAAATAAAGAACAGATACTCACGTAGTTTTAATTAACAATGGTGATTAAATAATTTATTCAGCCTTGGCCAATGCCAGGCTCCGGCATCTTTTACAGAAAATGAACATCGGGAATTCCCATGATTATAAATGGGCATCGGAAATTCCAAATTATCAATAATTACAAAAAAATAAATATATTATATATTAATATATCCTACTAGAATATATGACCCAGTGTTTCATAAATTATAATAATTATTATTATTTTAAAAAAAGAATTAGCACCAGTGTAAAGATGTTTAACTTTTCTAACAATACTATTAGTTTTCATTTTTTTTTTAATGTTATGTCGTAATTTACTATACTATGACTATGTATGTAACGTAGGATTAATGGCTTTTGATTTTGCCTTTGATTGAAATTGAACAACTAACATGTTCACATCTAAAGAGAAATCTTTGAACCAATGCTCATGTTATATAGAGTACAGAGTATAGCTAATTATTTTAAATTTAAATCTCTTTCAAAGTTCAAACCTGTAACTGTATCTCAATCAGGCTTGAGATATTATATTAAAATGTACCCACTCCCTTTTCCCAAGACATCCAAATTTCCTCCCTTTGAAATGTAAAAACAGAAAATTGAAAAATTCAAAGATGAAAAGCTTATTTAAAATTCATATAAGATTTTTAACTTCTGTAATGGTTTTAAGTTTTAAAATATTTCTATGAAGGAAATGACGTTAATCAAGGACATAATAACTATTAAACATATAAGTTCAAAAATTAAAATTGAATAATGCACAATTTAAATTTTAAATAATCAAACTTCATTAAGTTTTGAGGTATGTTTCTTTTTATAAAAATATGCGCACAACAATGTGTCAACGCCATGGAACTGTAACTTTTGACATTGGCATCAGTTTAAAAAAAAAAAAAATGATATAACAATAACAGTGATGTGATCGGATTTAGAAATATTGTCATCAACATAAAAATGTGCAGACTTTAATTCCCTCCCCTTGCGTTGCATGCGTGTACTGAACAAGTTTAAATAATGAAATAGTACATCCGCCCATTATAAGTGCAAAATAAAATTTAAAACTGCAGTTTTTTTAAATCTTGGGGAAACAATTTTTTTAAAAAAAATCGCAGTTCCACACCCCCCCCCCCCCCCCCCCC
>CAXITT010000701.1:114412-164266 GCA_964033795.1 Lymnaea stagnalis | reverse complement strand
TATATATATATAAAATATATAAAAATATACTCTTATATATATATATATATATATATATATATATATATATATATATATATATATATATATGTATATACATATTTAAATATATATCAATGAGAAGACTATATGTCCTTATATAATTCCAAACTACACTAGATATAACATAGATTTATATTCCATTTGTTGGTCGTGACTCTTTGATTTTTCAAATAATTGTAAACTTCCGGAAAATTTTATTGATATCATAAATAAATTTCATGATCTGTCGGAGGGTTACCTGTAGAGTTTTGTGTGATAAGCTTTAAGATTTTTTTTCTAAAGGGACACTTTTTCTTGAAATAATCGTGAATAATCCTCAAGTTCGTCGGTAAACTACATAAAGGAAATATCTCTTTTGTCACACTGTCTACTATTCCCGAAATGTCTTTCTAATGATTCTGAGTAGAAGAAAAAAAAAAGGGGGGGGGGTGGGGGAATTTTCGTCCACATCTTAATGTCAACAATCAGCTCTGCTGCTCAAGTGTCATCTTGAGTTTTATTAATATTCAAGGTTTTGATTTTTTTTTTTACTTGTGCATGTCTCTGGGAAATGTATCTCATGTGATCAATCTGTAGTTTGGTGTGATTCTCACATAATTTAAATCCAAATTAGTTTGTCCCCACAACAGCATGTCTTTGGATGCAGCTTCTTGTTTCCATCTTTCATGCACTTTTTGTGCTCGAACTAACTGATTGAGAGTGGGGTTTTTTTTTCGTCTTCTCCTTCTTCTATATTCTGAGGGCTTACGATCAATGTGTTGATCATTCTGGCTCCTATGTTTTTAGAGGTGGTTCGCAATGTTTCTTTGCATGCTTTTTAATTGACACAACGAGATAAATGGCTTAACCACCCAAAATTGAAGTTAGCATAAATAATTTAAAAAGACATATAATATATATGTATACTTCTAAATGAAAACACATACATGTCGCCGGTCGAGAAAGACTGAGGGGATGGACTCAAAATTTTGAGACGGACTTTCAGCAGCTTTGGGTCCGCGCATGGAGGCGGAAAGCCATGGATCGATACGAAATGAAGGATGGGGTGGAGCAGGCCAAGGTCCCTTCATGGGCTTTAGCAAAACTGATAATGGTTTTTATGCTGAGTCCCGAAGTGGTCTAAACTGCTTCATTCCAAATAGCTGGTGATGTGAAGTTCAATCCGCACCAAAGCCAAAAAAACCTTCCTAACACCCCGGTATGGATGGAAATTAGCCGTGGACGGCATCTCATCTAAGAGAATAGGAACTCTGAATTCAAATAAGGACCCAGAAGGATCAATAAAATGATCGCGGACCCTTAAAAATATGTGTTGTTCATCAATCGGGAGTCGACCCTGACTTCTTTAATCATCAGATTTTGTGCTGGTTCTGTCTGTGGGTGCGCAGATGGCTAATGAGGCCGATTCTGGCACGAAATTCTCTTGTGCAGTAGGTGCAGGGGCATGATGGCGCATCTCTGGGAGCAGAGTCAGACCGGGCCTTCCTGGTATGGGACTTCATCAAGATTGTGAAGATGCTGGGGAGACCTGCCCGTGTGAGCACCTCAATGTCTGTAACCCTGTCCTGCCATTTAATGTTGAGGATTTTTCTGTGTCTTTAAAAAATATAGCAAAGGGTAGAAGACATCGTTTTATTAATTTTTTAACATTGTATCATTACCTTTTTAACATTGTATCATTAACTTTTTAACAATGTATCAATTTTCTTTTTAACATTGTATCATTACCCTTTTAGCGTCTTATAGCTCTTCGCATCTTTAACTCTGAAGCATCTCATCAATACTTTTTATACGTCACGTGATTGCATTTCATATTTAAAATTAGTACACTTTCATGGCATTTATCTCGCGCTATTAACTAGGTAGTAATATGATTGTTAAGCAATAGTGGCTAATAACCACCCGTAGGAAAAAACAACAACACTTTGTATATAAATATATACATATAATGTTTCTCGAAACGAAACTCTGCTTCAAATGTTCGTTAAATATGAGTTAAGAAATGAATAATTGTCGCTAAAAAAATCAAATCACAAGCAATTATTGATTAGGATGTCGTTTCATAGATCCTTTAAATTAACTTTGCTTTTGCGTGTTTAGTGCTAAATATCTTGACGGCCTAGTGACCCACTTCCCGTCAATCTATCGAGCTGAAACTTGCTCAAAGACTGTTTACCGACGAGAACTCATTCTATCAAGTTTTCCCTTTTTTATAAGGGGAAGAGGAAGGAAATGTGATGCCACAGATTTCACTTCAATAAAAAAAAATAATAATAATAAAAATGCAGATACAGGCGCTAAATAAGATTATTTTTTTTTTAAAATATCGCAAGTGCGTTTAATGCGTAATATTGTCTTCTGTTTTCTGAAAGAGTTGTTGAAATACATCTGCGATGTAAAGGCTGTGGGACATTGGTATATTAATATAAAATATCGTATTTTCAGGCGTAAAACCCATGAAAATCTTTTCGAAAATCGGGGGTCGTCATATGCGCCGGGGGTCATGTCTAATGGGCCGGGGGTCGTTTTATACGCCGCGGATCATCTTATGCGTGGGGGTCGCTTATGCGCCCGGGGTCGTGTTATCCGCGGGGGTCGTCTTATGCGCCGGGGGTCATCTTATGCGCTGGGGGTCGTCTTCTACGCTGGGGGTCATCTTATGCGCCGGGGGTCGTCTCATAAGCTGGTATACGGCGTGCTGAAACGTCAGTGACAGGCGCCCTCTGGCAGGCCCACACACATGAAGTTCTGGGCCCCAGGCAGCTGACAGAGTTCGGGCTTCTTTCGTGTTTCAAACATGTGCGTATATTTTTTTTTAAAACTCGAAAAATGGCGGGCCCCTATCTTGCTCGGGCCCCTGACAAGTACCATGGTTGTCTCCCCCCCCCCCGCTTTGTTTCAAACATGTGCGTATATTTTTTTTTAAAACCCGAAAAATGGCGGGCCCCTATCTTGCTCGGGCCCCTGACAAGTACCATGGTTGTCTCCCCCCCCCCCGCTTACCCCAGACCTCCTCCCCCCATGTACGGTCCTGCCTCTAGCTGAGCCACCGTGGGCGGCATCCCGGCCAGCCGGTCATAATGCGTACACAAATATTGAAATCAAAGCATGATGGTTTTCTAGTTTTATTTGGTGTACGTTGGAAGAAGAATAGTCTTATACAGCGAGTATAGCCCAAAACGCTATATTTTAACAGGAAAAGTAAGGGTTCGTCTTATAGGCAGGAAAATACGGTAATTAAAAAAAAACATGTAACGTTTTATACACCCAACCATGTTTTTAGGAATTGTTTAATTATTATATATTTTAAAAAAAATTAATTGGTGATGAATTTGTGAAATATTCATCAAGTAAAATGGTCTTATTGTTCCGTAGTTTTAAGGTGAAGTAATTATTGAACTAATTATTCTGTCAAGTAGTCATCAAATGAAGTAGTCACCTTGTGAAGTAGAGATCATAGCGATGGCATTTAGTTAAGTGCTCATTCTGATGCAGAGGTCATTTTGCGTAGTGGTCATTTTGCGTCGAGGTCATTCGGTGTAGTGGTCATTTGGTGTAGTGGTCATTTGGTGTAGTGGTCAATTGGTGAGTTGGTCATTTGTTGTAGTGGTCATTTGGTGTAGTGGTCATTTGGTGAAGTGGTCATTTGGTGTAGTGGTCATTTGGTGTAGTGGTCATTTGGTGTAGTGGTCATTTGGTGTAGTGGTCATTTGGTGTAGTGGTCATTTGGTATAGTGGTCATTTGGTGAAGTGGTCATTTGGTGTAGTGGTCATTTGGTGTAGTGGTCATTTGGTGTAGTGGTCATTTGGTGTCGTGCTCATGTGGTGTAGTAATCATTTGGTGTAGTAATCATTTGTGAAGTTGCGGTATTTAACATGTTGGTTATTTAATGCAGTAAATAATTTGAAGTCATACACTTATGTCTTCTTGGCCATTTAGTTAAGTGGTCCATGTGATCATTTAGTGCAGTAGTCTCAGTTGCATTTGAATGAAGTGGTCCCTGTGGCCATTTAGAGAAGCGGTCCCTGTGGCCATTTAGTGAAGTTACCCCTATGACCATTTACTGAAGTGTTCTCTCTGGTCATTTAGTGAAGTGGTCCCTTTGGCCATTTAGTGAAGTAGTCCCTTGGTGCTAAAGCTATTTGTTGTACTAGCCATTTTGTGCAGCCGTCATTCGAAGTCAAAGTCATGTGTGTTACAGTGAGGTGGAGAATGAGTGATTCGGTACATAGTAGATTTCGATGTTTTTGTCATTTCGTAAAATAAAATATAGGCCAGGTAAGTAATTGTTGTAAAGATCAAATTGCGTGATAATCCTTTTAAAATTGTAGTTAATCTATTTAGAAGTTTATTTAAATCAGATTAATTTCTATTGAAGCCCTAAAGCCTCTACATTGTCAACCTGAGAATGCCCATAGTCAGCGCGAAGGGTACTGTCTTACTCACCATGTCGGAATTATTTTTTTTATATTACACATTTAAGACTTTACATCAAGGCAATAGTTCAGTGATATCATCTGTGTGTTTGATCAACGGTTTGAGTAATAACCGGTCGCTAAGTCGAGTAGAAAAATAGTTCAATAAATAAATAGATCATCACGCAGATAACCCTTATATAATAATGCTTTTATTTGGAGCCTGTCTTTGATCCAGTGGCAACTTAAAAGGTGAGTGTTTCGCTGTTGAGATATTTATTTATTTAGGCATTTTTATATAGCGCTTACCTTAAAGCTCTAAGCACTTTACATTATTAAAAAAAACATGTAAACTAACTACAATAAAAATGAGACATTAGGATAGTAACTACTATACTATAGAAACAATTAAAATGGCTATAAAACGAGGACACTTTGGCACGTTTTGGCCTATATTACAGGATTAACCCGAGACAGAAAATGAGGCAGGGCAAGGAGGGTGCATCACAGGTCATAGGCGGACCTAAACAGATGGGTTTTAAGGGACTTTTTTAAAGTGGACGAGGTTTCACAATGACGGATATGGAAGGGGAGCTGGTTCCAGAACTTGGGCCCATGGAAGCAGAAGGAGCGTTCACCGATGGGTCCATCCTCTTGTATGTTTCCTATGATTTACTGCATTGAATTTATTTACTAAAGTTCAGCATGAATTCAAAACTCACTTTACTGACTTTGCATTTAAATGCTCACCTTGAAAAACGAATAATAAATTTCTGACCATGCCCCTGATTTTATCCATAGTTTGTGAGTGGCGGATGCGCCTCGGAGATAAATTTGCATGAACAACTTGCTACCTGAGGTATTGGCTAATCTTTGTTTGATTTAGACTAAATCCCATAATCTGTTCAGGTTTTCGTAGCATCCTGTAATATAATGTTTTGCAATCTTTCTACGTACACCGTAAATATATCCATTTTATTTATTAGGGTCCATTCCTGGCGTATATATACAAGTAGTTTCTTCGGTCTCGATGTTCTACCCTCATTTTAGAATTCGGCTTTGCCACAGGTGAGTTTTTAACAAATAATGTAACATTTAAAAAAGAAAAAGTCATGAAAAATAAAACAGTTTATTTTTTTTAAAAAAACGAATATAACAAGAAAATATATCAGTATTACATGTTACATGCTCATGTTTTTGTTTTCTTTGAATGGACTGTTTTTGGTTACATTTAAAGATGATGAACTATTTTGGGAACTTATTTATTGATTTAAAAAAAAAATAACTGATTATGGCCAAATTAATTCTAAAGAATATTTTTCAATAAAAATGACCTTAATTGAGTTCTTTTCTCTTTTTTTTTAAATGTCACAAGTCATTTCATCAATTCCGAGAAGTTGGGAAAAAAATAATAGCGTCTATTTTTTGATACCGTGGGCACACACGATAGACTGACAAATAAAGCTTTCAAAGCAGTTTGCATTGGACTCAAATCATTTTAAAAACTTCTTCGTGGTCATCTTGCTGCAAGTGACGCATCTAATCTGTGTTTAGTTAACAAAAATTATATGAACTTCGTTGTCATAGCATTCTGCATTTGGTACTTTTTCATAGATCTTCTTCGAATTGACTCACGGAACAGCCCTCCTAACCTCCAGCCCCCCCAGCCCCCCCCTACCCACCCACACACACATTTTTAGCAAGCAGCAAGAGGACTTGTGCAAATATGCAGTGAAAACTCCTTAAGTGATTTTAATAAGATCCACTAGCCAAAAAAAATAAAAAATGAATGAATGCCAGAAGATGAGTATCACTTCTTAGTGGGCATGTAGGCACGGCAGCTTCCAATAATCTTATCCATTCCATCGGCTGCTCCTATGACTATCCACTTCTTAATGGGCATGTAGGCACGGCAGCTTCCAATAATCTTATCCATTCCATCGGCTGCTCCTATGACTATCCACTTCTTAGTGGGCATGTAGGCACGGCAGCTTCCAATAATCTTATCCATTCCATCGGCTGCTCCTATGACTATCCACTTCTTGGTGGGCATGTAGGCACGGCAGCTTCCAGTAATCTTATCCATTCCATCGGCTGCTCCTATGACTATCCACTTCTTGGTGTGCATTTAGGCACGGCAGCTTCCAATAATCTTATCCATTCTGTCGACTTCTCCTATTAATATCC
Source organism: Lymnaea stagnalis (assembly GCA_964033795.1). Classification (NCBI taxonomy): domain Eukaryota; kingdom Metazoa; phylum Mollusca; class Gastropoda; family Lymnaeidae; genus Lymnaea; species Lymnaea stagnalis. The sequence goes on along the minus strand of CAXITT010000701.1, from coordinate 157,621 downwards.
ACTTCTTGCTGTGCATTTTGACACAACAACTTCCAATAACCTGATCCATTACTTCGAATTCTCCTATTAATATCAACTTCTTGCTGTGCATTAAGACACGGCTACTTCCAATAATCTTATACATTCTGTCGACTTCTCCTATTAATATCCACTTCTTGCTGTGCATTTTGACACAACTTCCAATAACCTGATCCATTCCTTCGAATTCTCCTATTAATATCAACTTCTTGCTGTGCATTAAGACACGGCTACTTCCAATAATCTTATCCATTCTGTCGACTTCTCCTATTAATATCCACTTCTTGCTGTGCATTAAGACACGGCTACTTCCAATAATCTTATCCATTCTGTCGACTTCTCCTATTAATATCCACTTCTTGCTGTGCATTAAGACACGGCTACTTCCAATAATATTATCCATTCTGTCGACTTCTCCTATTAATATCCACTTCTTGCTGTGCATTTTGACACAACAACTTCCAATAATCTTATCCATTCCTTCGAATTCTCCTATTAATATCAACTTCTTGCTGTGCATTAAGACACGGCTACTTCCAATAATCTTATCCATTCTGTCGACTTCTCCTATTAATATCCACTTCTTGCTGTGCATTTTGACACAACAACTTCCAATAATCTTATCCATTCCTTCGAATTCTCCTATTAATATCAACTTCTTGCTGTGCATTAAGACACAGCTACTTCCAATAATCTTATCCATTCTGTCGAATTCTCCTATTAATATCCACTTCTTGCTGTGCATTTAGACACCTCAGTTTACATTGGTTTACGTTGGATCGATCCAAGTAAGATGTCCTTCGTCTGTTTTTGATTGATTGATTTGATATTTATATCTCGCCGGTATCCATGCCATTTTAGCATGCTCACTGCGCTCTGGTCCTCTGAAATCTATTTAAACAAAAAAGTTTTAAATTGTTTTTAAACGATTTATTGTCATTTACAATTCTCCTCAAAGATTTAGGCAAAATGTTCCATACTTTTGGCGCTATCGCTTCAAAAGAGCGCACTCCGAACGACTTTTTGTCTGTGTTTACCCACACTAGGAACACTCAGCAAGTACTGTGATGCAGACCATGTTCCCCGGGCTAGACATTGAAGGGCCGTCTGAATCATTCTAACCTTCTACTATGTCTTTGCCTGACGAGCTGGTCGCAAAGCATGGGCTTAAGCTTGAACCTGCAATTGCCTTCCAGAAAGATGGTTGATGATATTTGTTCATCTTCATCATCGATATGCTATTTAGCCCCATCGCCATATGTTGGCATGACCTACAGACCGGATATGTTAAATTTTCTCTCATCTTCTTCCAAACACATCAAAAATATCAATGATGGGAAGATTTCTTATGATTTCGGAACATTACAAAAATTTATGTCAAAAGCAATTTTTTTTGTTAACAACAATTGCCGAAAAGAAAAAGGAAATGAGACGCACAAATGTAATGTTTTAAAGGTACAAATTTAAACCCCAGTTTACGATTAATAAAATGATCATGGACCAACATTTATGATCAATAAAATGGCGCAGAAGAGTTACAACATTTCTAGTAATTAAAATGATTCATAAGTTTTGTTAACTTGATACCGTGAAAAATAAGACAAGAAATCCTTGAAACAACCATACATGCTGCTTCATGGATGAGCGCATATTTAAAAAAAGTAAAAAAAGGGTTGTGTTTTACGACGAAAAGCCTATTCTGTGGCCTTTCTGTGAATATTGAAGTAGTGCTGCGAAATTTGAAAATTAAAAAAAAAAAGCACTCATTTTTTGAACGGTTTGCAAAAATGGCTAAAATTAAAATACAAGCAGAAATGATATCTAGAAGTACGCATATTACTCACAGATTATAGCCTCAGAAAGCCTTTCCCAGGGGTCGCCTCATACCATCTGAAAACATATATGCTCTACAGTTATGAAAAAGCCAAGAAAATAAATTTGTGGCTGGGGGTCGCCACAGCACGAGGGACGGTGCTAAAGGGTGGCGGCATTAGGAAGGCTGGGAACCAATGTTCTAGATTATTTCAATTCGTGACTTTGCTTAAAACTAACCCGTGTAAACAGGTCATTGGCAGCCGAATATTTCCAATGATGGGATGGACTGAATGCGATGGTTGCCTTCACCCACTTCGTCTTTTTATCTATGTTGGTATTCCCACGTGTGTGAATAACTTATGTCTATTGAAACCAAATTTTAATGAGAAATGCCACACGGTCTGATATGTCACTACATCACTTCTTCCTAATACGTACAGATCCTGGGGGGCCCAGTGCCTTCAAACTTTTATGTCGCGACACAGGATGCAGAGACAAAGGTTCGTCTTTGCAATTATATTGACGCAGAAAGTCCGCGTACATACATTTATAAATCTACTGGTACATTGCTAATCTTTTGTTTTCACGTTTCTCAGTTCAATACCATGATGTCTACCAATCCAATACTGTCGATGCTGCTGATCTGTCTGTGTAGTTCACTCTGCGGTGAGTTGGCGAAGCGATCTGCGTTTATTAAAACTTTCTTCAGAAGATAAGATAGATGAGACAAGATGCAATAAGATAGGATAGGTCAAATTAAAATAAGAGAAAAAAACCTTTCGATCAAATTAAAGAGACACGTGTTTAAAAAAAAAAGATTAAAAAACAACAACAACAACATAAACATTCTCATATCGATGTTTTATACCTGTAATTTAAAAAAAAAATAGATCGAGTAGTTACATATTCTCTTATTTGTATGTCAATAATGACAAACGTGATTTGAGGAATGCAAAAAAATATTTCACATTACCATCAACGTTTTAGTTGACATTCCAACTAAATTTACAGCTTAACTTTTGTGTGTGTGTGTGTGTTGACTTTGCCTTTACTTTTCAGTTAAAGTTAAAGCTAACATAACACCTTAAACGACTTTTAAAATGACAGCCAACAGCACAGCTAACATGTCACGTAACCTTACACTTATCGGTACAGTTTAACATCACAGTTAAAATCCCACATTCAGCGTTGACGCTAACAGTAAAGTTTGTCTTTACGTTTTACACTACAGGTGTTAGTACAGCTGTGCGTACAGGAAAGGGTGCAGCAAGGAGAAACTGTTCAAGACGGTGCCCCAAGCTGTACCGACCAGTGTGCGGCAGCGACGGCGTCACCTACGACAACGAGTGCTTCTACGGGGTCGCCAACTGCCTCCGAGGAGCTGGGCAAGAGCTCGAGATTGTCAAACACAGGGCCTGCGACGCCGAAACCCCTTGCCTGAAGCCGTGCGCTAAAATTCTGCGCCCGGTGTGTGGCGACAACGGGGAAACCTACGGCAACGAGTGCGAACTGAACAACGGAAACTGCTATCGGCCCCAATGGGATCCCGTCACAAAAGTCCGCGACGGTCGGTGCGGAGAAGCGGCGCCGAACGACGAGTGCCCGCAGGCCTGCACGCTGGAGTACAATCCCGTGTGCGGGACCGATGGCGTCACCTACCCCACGCGATGCGTGATGAACGCCCAAACCTGTCTGAGACCGAAGGAGGAGAGACCGACCGTCGCGCACAGCGGAGAATGCGAGGTGGTGCAACCTGCAGGTTCGCCGAGCGGTGCGCTCCCGTCGGCCGTCGCGTCACCATCGTAACCGACAGCGTGATAACGCGTCATCAAGGCAGCATACGGATTCTGACGATACACAACCGAAAACGTCTCTGATACATTGACCAGTTTCGTCATGGCAGTGGACCGTCTGGCAACCGTCTCTGGTTGTAGACTAAAAATACACAGAACCATATGTACTTGTTTGACCTTTATCAACCATATAATAAATATATATACAAGTAATTAATTTTTTTTATTATCTTTTAACATATCTCGAAAAGGAGTGACAAACGTAAATATATATCAACAAAATTAACATCAACATGGTTCTCAATTAAAATAGAATGTGAGAACCGTTTCCTGAAACAAAAATAAAAAGTCGATATCTTCGATCTTTCTAGTTATAAACATCACAAAGGTAAGACACCCCCCCCCCCCTCCTCCCATTGGTTCTCAATTAAAATAGAATGTGAGAACCGTTTCCTGAAACAAAAATAAAAAGTCGATATCTTCGATCTTTCTAGTTATAAACATCACAAAGGTAAGACACCCCCCCCCCAACCTCCCATGCACATTGAACGTTTCCCTTCTGTTTCCATGATCCGATTTTGGGAAATTACTTACGCCGAGGCTCCACTAGCCTTAAATAAAACGCGATCTTTAATTAAACCTAAACTTGGGCAAAAATAGAAAATTTCAACACTTAGACTAATTCTCTTAGTCGTGGCTTGGCAGTGTAAGGTGGATTCAACGTTTAATTTTAATTTTAACATAGGCCTGGCGCAAAAAAAAAAAACAAAAAAAAACAAAACAAATGCACCGGTTGTGCCATTGTTGAACAAAATGGCGTTCGAATTAACGTTGTGTTTTTTTTAAGTACTCCGGCCACGCCCCTTTATTTCATCCACAATAACTGAATGGCACCGACACGTGCTAGAAATCTGTGCGTTGAAAACATATAGACATTGTTGTAGAGGCAGCTCACCTTATCAGTTGAGAGGACAGCGGCTCGTAGAAACATTCTTCAGGTATAGTTTCATATACATCGATTTACATATTTGTTAATCTTTTATTTTGCGGTCTAGACAAATTTTACCCAGTTTTTAGATATTTATCTTGTTGTCTTTTTTTAAAAAAAATAATTAGAAAATAAAAAAAAATTGAAGTAAATATTACGTGTAATTTTATAATATTTTTTTGATATTATTTTTATATATTTTGATAATTAATCTTTTTAAAACAAATGTTTACTTATTTCAATCTATACTTATTAAATTATGTATATATATATATATATATATGGGTGTGTGTGTGTGTGTGTGCAGGTGTGTGTGTGTATGTGTGCGTGCGTCTGTGAAATTTCCATCTTCTTAAGGTACAAGGCAAATCATGAATTCAAGAAAGCTTGTAGAGAGGTTCTCAGTTAGTTCAAACACATTGACAATTGTAACGCGCGAAATTCACATCGTCTAAAGTTGCTTTAAAAAAAAACAAAAAAAAAACTCTAGTAACGCACATGATAAGAATCACATTTGGCGCAAACTTCTGGACATTTTTTTTTTTGCATGCTACTGAACGTGCCTTTTGAACCCAACATCCCAGCCATTCATACAGGCGTTCATACAGGCATTCATAAAGGCATTCATACAGGCGTTCATACAGGCATTCATACAGGCGTTCATAAAGGCATTCATACAGGCATTCATACAGGCGTTCATACAGGCATTCATACAAGCGTTCATACATCATTTTTTTTTTTGCATGCTACTGAACGTGCCTTTTGAACCCAACATCCCAGCCATTCATACAGGCGTTCATACAGGCATTCATAAAGGCATTCATACAGGCGTTCATACAGGCATTCATGCAGGCGTTCATAAAGGCATTCATACAGGCATTCATACAGGCGTTCATACAGGCATTCATACAGGCGTTCATACATGCATTCATACAGGCATTCATACAGGCCTTCATAAAGGCATTCATACAGACATTCATACTGCGCATTTATCAAGGCATTCATACAGGCGTTCATAAAGGCATTCATACAGGCATTCATACAGGCATTCATACAGGCATTCATACAGGCGTTCATACAGGCATTCATACATGCGTTTATAACTTCATTCAAACAGGCATTCATACAGGCATTCATACATGCATTCATACAGGCATTCATACAGGCATTCATACAGGCATTCATACAGGCATACATACAGGTGTTCATACAGGCATCCATACGGGCATTCATATGGGCATTCATACAGGCATTCATACAGGCGTTCATACAGGCATTCATACGGGCTTTCATACAGGCGTTCATAAAAGAATCCATACAGGCATTCATACAGGCATTCATACAGGCGTTCATACAGGCATTAATACGGGCTTTCATACAGGCGTTCATAAAAGAATCCATACAGGCATTCATACAGGCATTCATACAGGCGTTCATACAGGCATTAATACATGCGTTCATAAAGGCATTCAAACAGGTATTCATACAGGCATTCATGCAGTCGTTCATACAGGCGTTCATACAGGCATTCATACCGGCGTTCATACAGGCATTCATACTGGCATTCATACAGGCATTCATACAGGCGCTCATACATGCATTCATCCAGGTATTGATGTAGGCATTCATACAGGCATTCAATACAGCAATTCATACAGGTATTAATACAGGCATTGATACAGGCATTCACACCTAGATAACATTCTTCATTTTTATGATACATACATAAGTTGCCTGTTTAAAATTCCCCAGACCAATCCAAACAATGTCTCCTAAACTGACTGTCTCGCTGTTTGTGTTCTGGCTCAGCTGTTCCCTTTGGGGTGAGTCCTCTTTCAGCTCTGCTTCGTATTCATTTTTGTTCATAAGATAAAATTAAACAAAACCCCAAAAACAATAATTTTTTTTATAAATACTATAGCTACATATTTTAAATTTGCTTTTATATTAAATCTAATGTAACACACGCTTTTTACGCCGCAGATTTATTTCACCAACTATTTCAGAAAAAAAAGAAGAAACAAATTACGCACCAAACGCACTTGCGATATTTTGTTTTAGATTAAGAATCACATTTAGGGCAGTTATCAGCCACTCTATTTCCTGAAATCAGTGACATCATATTTCCATCATCTCCCCCTGGAAAAACAGTGACATATGATTTTTAAGAGTTTGGTGGGTTGAAAATTTGATAGAGTGTATCGTCATCTGCAGCGAGTCTATGTGCCATGCTGAGGATGGATAGGTTGACGGAAGTGGGTCAGTTAACAACCCCCCCCCCCCCGAAGATTTTCGCATCCAGGCGCAAACAAAGGCGAATTTCATATAAAGGATTTAAAAATATGATGCCGTCGTCAACTGATCGAGCCTGACAGAAGTGTTGTTTTTTTTTTAGATTGATCGGTTCAGTTTACTCAAAATAATAATAATAATTAGTGGTCTTATATAGCCTAGGGCTGGGCTCACCGCATTGTACATAAAAATATTAGCAACAGAGACAAAAATCATGACATTAAAATAAAATACATTTATGACATAAAGAACAGCGTGGAACCAAAACAACAAAAACACATGTATATTCACGCACCCCACCACAGAATTTTTACATAGCAAACCATGCAGGATCGTTTATCGGTCAGAGGAAGGGAATCAGTCAGGGTAGTAGAGTTTAAAGAGATGTGTTTTGAGTGCAGTTTTGAAGGTGTGGGTGGTTGGTATATTGCGGATGTGTAGTGCAAAAGAATTCAAATGTCGGGGGGCGCAAAAAGAGAAAGATCGTTCACCATATGTTTTAGTGTGTGCTTTGGTAACGGACAGAATACGTGTGTCTGCGGAGGAGTGAAGCTGTCGAAGGGGTGAATAGACAGAAAGAAGTTCGGTTAGATAGGAAGGGCAGGAATCCGAGAAGACGTTGTGACAGAGAACAGACAACTTGTAGTCAATGCGTGCCTGTATAAGGAGCCAATGAAGGGATTCGAGTAGTGGAGTGACGTGATCACGTTTTTTAGCCTTTAGAACTAGCCTAGCAGCTTAGTTTTGAACTCTCTGCAGTTTTTCTATGCAGTGTTTTGGTGAACTTGACAGAAGAGAGTTGCAATAGTCAAGTCGAGAGAGAACAAGAGCACAGACTAGGGTTTTTATTGCGCTAACTGTGAGGTAGTGGCGGATGGAACTGATCTGACGGATGGCGGTGTATGCCGAACAACAAATGTGAGAGATAATTTTATCAAGAGAAATGTTGTTAGAAAGAATCTAAACAAAATTCCTAGCAAAGGGTGTAGACTGTTTGTCGGAGTTACCTACTTGAAATGTGGTGGGAAGAGTTGAGGTAGAGGATGATGTGTGATTGTGAATGAGCAGTGCTTCCGTTTTGTCATCATTATGCTTCAACTTGCTGAGTGTCATCATGACTTGACATCATCTAAGTCTGGACAGCGGAATCGACAAGAATGGGATGGGTATGCTTGTATAGTTGCGTGTCATTTGCAAATGACTGTCTCTCAACAGCATGCCTCCCAAGCAAGAGGAGCAGTGGTCTGGTATACAATGCGAATACATCCGGGCCCAAAATGGACCCCTCTGGCACTTCGTACACCAAATCAGAGAAAAAAGTTCAAGTGTCAACTGACGTAATTTTTTTTTCTTCCTTTTTTATGTACAATTTCAGAAGAATGTAAATTCGAAAATGTTTAGTCATGTCACAGGGACGATTAAAATTTTTGATTTCTAATTTCACACCTCTCACAATGTTTGTGAGCCTCCCAAAGCGCATACCATTGTTTAAAATTTCACTGAAAGCGTCGAATGCCAGATATTGTGTCTCGCCAACTGAGAGGACAAGATAGAAAAAGAAAGTTTTAAAAAAATAAAAAATATATATATATCTTCTTCTTCTTCTATATCTTAAGGGCCCACGATCAATTTATTGATCATTTGGGCTCTTATGCATGTAGAGGGGATTTGCAATATTTCTGTTCATGATGTTGAGCCTCCCCAAGATAGAAAAAGAAAGTTTAAAAAAAAAAATATGTATATATCTTCTTCTTCTTATATATCTTAAGGGCCCACGATCAATTTATTGATCATTTTGGCTCTTATGCATGTAGATGGGATTTGCAATATTTCTATTCACGATGTTGATGAGGAAATTCCACTGATTTCCAGTGTCACTTTGTGAGGGAATCATGCACTAGGGGTTTGAAGGCTTGAGGCAATAGACACAAATGTGTCTATTGTTGTCGCCTCAAACGTTCATTTTGGAAGATTGTTCCAGTCCCTGATTGTCTTGGGCAGGAATGAGCTGCTCCTATACTGGCTTCTTGCTGGTATGAGTCTGAATTGCCTGTCATGGCCTCGTCGCTGTCTATGGGGGAGAGGGGCGAGGTTCTGTTTAATACTGGAACACTGGACCAGCCCATTATTTATCTTGTACATCATGGAGAGCCTGAATTGTCGTCGTCGTTCCTCCAATGGTGACCAGCCCAGTGTTTCCAGCATGCTGCCAACACTAGAGGTATTCCAGAAGCGGTTTAGGACAAAGCGTGCTGCTCGTCGCTGGACCGCCTCCATACTGTCAATGCTTCTGGGTAAATGGGTCCCAGACTGAAGATGCATAATCTATAATCGGACGGACAAAGGCTTTATATGCTCTTTCTTTCACACATGAGTTGCCAATCTTTAGATTTGGCCTTAAGAACCCCAGGTTCTTGTTTGCTTGGTTACATACATTGTTTTTATGCTCGTCCCAGCGGACCTCTCTTTGAATGGTAACACCCAGGTACTTTACGGAGGAAACTTGCTCAAGTATATGGCCGTGCAGTTTGTATTGGTAGTGTAGAGGAGTACAACTTCTAGAGACTGATAATTACTGGCACTTGGCAAGGGGAAATTCCATGTCCCAGCTCATCTCCCACTAAGCTAACAGATTGAGATCCTCTTGTAGCTGGTCCTGGTCAGATCTGTTGGCGATCGTCCTATGCACTGCTGTGTCATCTACGAACAGTCTTGCCTGTGATGTCAGTTTCTCGGGTAGTTCATTAATGTATGCTAGGAACAAACAGGGGCTGTAACGGGAACTCCCAGCGCCTTAAACCGTGTACTAGAGTTCTGCATCTGGTACATGGTGGTGAGGGGGGGACCTGTCCCAACGAGAGTGAACTGAAAAGTGGACATTGTCGTCAGAATTATGTATTTTAATTTTGAAAGAAAAAATTAATAAAGTTACACAACTCTTGCGTTAGAGCATTCGTCACATACCACATTCTTTTAGTTTAAACTGTATTCTTATCAGGGAATAGGTATTCATGACCTGCAACTGGATATGCACAATGTAATGGAAATACTTCCTTCTTTTTGGCTTCAATAACTGAATTGAATCTACTCTTAAGTAATCTTAGGCTAATATCATAAATCTAATCTTAATCTAATCTTAATTTAAAATTAATCTAATCTTAATCTTATCTTAATCTTATCTTAATCTTATCTTAATCTTAATTTATCTCAATCTAATCTTAATCTAATATGAATCTAATCTTAATCTAATCTCAATCTAATCTCAATTTTATCTTAATCTAATCTTAATCTAATCTTAATCGTACCTTAATCTAATCTTAATCTAATCTTGCAGTTCGAGACGGTCGATGCCAGTGCGCCATGGGTTGCTTCAGAGTCAGAGACTATGTGTGTGGAAGCGATAATGTCACCTACACTTCAGAGTGTTACATGCATGATGAAAACTGTAACAAACCAGTGTTGGAGAGACCGACCGTCAGCAGACGTGGACGATGCGAAGATTAAGCAGTAAATTAGATCAACAAGCAACAAGAAATTTTTACATAATATACAGAAATTACATACGATATCAGAAAATATATAGTAGTAATCAGAGTTAAGTTAAATGAAGAAATAATAAAAACAACTCATTTAAAAAAATAAGCATTTCCTATGAATCCTTCATTAAAATTAAATGTAATACAGAAAAATATGCAAAAAAAGGCGGGGGGGGGGGGGGGGGAAATGGGCTGAACATTTGACAAAACATGCGAAAACGTAGCTTAATAATTTATAACGATTTTAATAAATGCCCCCCCCCTTTTTTTCCCCATTTTCATTTGTTTCCACTTCTTGTAATCGCACATTTTTTTTTTTCTCGCCCCTGAACTATATTAATAATGAAATGAACCACACGCTTTAACATCGCAGATTTCTTTCACCAACTATTTCAGTGAAAACAACAAATGAAAATATTACTCCCCAAAAACAAACTTACGATATTTTTTTATATTCTAAATCTCATTTAGCGAAGTTATCGGGAGTATTTCAACTCTGAAAAAAAAAGAGGAACAACTGAATTTTGGGTTTGGATTGAAGTTTGGGGAGGGGACATGAACATTTGAAAGAATCTGTTGTCATTGACAACGAGACTGGTTGCCAAGTTGCAAGATCGATATCTTGACGGGAAATTGGTCACTTAGCCGTCCGAAGATTTTGCCCGTCCAGCCGGTCAGTTAACTAGCCGCAAGCAAAAAAAAAGCGAAGTTAAAAGAAGGGATTTTTAAATATAGTTTTTGGCAGCGTTTAATCTCTTATGCAGCCCGCTGAAAAACATGAGGGTATCATCAGGAAGAGTCTTGACGTTTATGCATCTGTTTCTGTCATTAAAGTTTACGCTGAAAAACATGAGGGTATCATCAGGAAGAGTCTTGACGTTTATGCATCTGTTTCTGTCATTAAAGTTTACGCTGAAAAACATGAGGGTATCATCAGGAAGAGTCTTGACTTTTTTGCATCTGTTTCTGTCATTAAAGTTTACGCTGAAAAACATGAGGGTATCATCAGGAAGAGTCTTGACTTTTATACATCTGTTTCTGTCATTAAAGTTTACGCTGAAAAACATGAGGGTATCATCAGGAAGAGTCTTGACTTTTATGCATCTGTTTCTGTCATTAAAGTTTACGCTGAAAAACATGAGGGTATCATCAGGAAGAGTCTTGAATTTTATACATCTGTTTCTGTCATTAAAGTTTACGCTGAAAAACATGAGGGTATCATCAGGAAGAGTCTTGACTTTTATGCATCTGTTTCTGTCATTAAAGTTTACGCTGAAAAACATGAGGGTATCATCAGGAAGAGTCTTGACTTTTATACATCTGTTTCTGTCATTAAAGTTTACGCTGAAAAACATGAGGGTATCATCAGGAAGAGTCTTGACTTTTATGCATCTGTTTCTGTCATTAAAGTTTACGCTGAAAAACATGAGGGTATCATCAGGAAGAGTCTTGACTTTTATGCATCTGTTTCTGTCATTAAAGTTTACGCTGAAAAACATGAGGGTATCATCAGGAAGAGTCTTGACTTTTATGCATCTGTTTCTGTCATTAAAGTTTACGCTGAAAAACATGAGGGTATCATCAGGAAGAGTCTTGACTTTTATGCATCTGTTTCTGTCATTAAAGTTTACGCTGAAAAACATGAGGGTATCATCAGGAAGAGTCTTGACTTTTATGCATCTGTTTCTGTCATTAAAGTTTACGCTGAAAAACATGAGGGTATCATCAGGAAGAGTCTTGACTTTTATGCATCTGTTTCTGTCATTAAAGTTTACGCTGAAAAACATGAGGGTATCATCAGGAAGAGTCTTGACTTTTATGCATCTGTTTCTGTCATTAAAGTTTACGCTGAAAAACATGAGGGTATCATCAGGAAGAGTCTTGACTTTTATGCATCTGTTTCTGTCATTAAAGTTTACGCTGAAAAACATGAGGGTATCATCAGGAAGAGTCTTGACTTTTATGCATCTGTTTCTGTCATTAAAGTTTACGCTGAAAAACATGAGGGTATCATCAGGAAGAGTCTTGACTTTTATGCATCTGTTTCTGTCATTAAAGTTTACGCTGAAAAACATGAGGGTATCATCAGGAAGAGTCTTGACTTTTATGCATCTGTTTCTGTCATTAAAGTTTACGCTGAAAAACATGAGGGTATCATCAGGAAGAGTCTTGACTTTTATGCATCTGTTTCTGTCATTAAAGTTTACGCTGAAAAACATGAGGGTATCATCAGGAAGAGTCTTGACTTTTATGCATCTGTTTCTGTCATTAAAGTTTACGCTGAAAAACATGAGGGTATCATCAGGAAGAGTCTTGACTTTTATGCATCTGTTTCTGTCATTAAAGTTTACGCTGAAAAACATGAGGGTATCATCAGGAAGAGTCTTGACTTTTATGCATCTGTTTCTGTCATTAAAGTTTACGCTGAAAAACATGAGGGTATCATCAGGAAGAGTCTTGACTTTTATGCATCTGTTTCTGTCATTAAAGTTTACGCTGAAAAACATGAGGGTATCATCAGGAAGAGTCTTGACTTTTATGCATCTGTTTCTGTCATTAAAGTTTACGCTGAAAAACATGAGGGTATCATCAGGAAGAGTCTTGACTTTTATGCATCTGTTTCTGTCATTAAAGTTTACGCTGAAAAACATGAGGGTATCATCAGGAAGAGTCTTGACTTTTATGCATCTGTTTCTGTCATTAAAGTTTACGCTGAAAAACATGAGGGTATCATCAGGAAGAGTCTTGACTTTTTTGCATCTGTTTCTGTCATTAAAGTTTACGCTGAAAAACATGAGGGTATCATCAGGAAGAGTCTTGACTTTTATGCATCTGTTTCTGTCATTAAAGTTTACGCTGAAAAACATGAGGGTATCATCAGGAAGAGTCTTGACGTTTATGCATCTGTTTCTGTCATTAAAGTTTACGCTGAAAAACATGAGGGTATCATCAGGAAGAGTCTTGACCTTTATGCATCTGTTTCTGTCATTAAAGTTTACGCTGAAAAACATGAGGGTTTCATCAGGAAGATTCTTGACTTTTATGCATCTGTTTCTGTCATTAAAGTTTACGCTGAAAAACATGAGGGTATCATCAGGAAGATTCTTGACTTTTATGCATCTGTTTCTGTCATTAAAGTTTACGCTGAAAAACATGAGGGTATCATCAGGAAGAGTCTTGACTTTTATGCATCTGTTTCTGTCATTAAAGTTTACGCTGAAAAACATGAGGGTATCATCAGGAAGAGTCTTGACTTTTATGCATCTGTTTCTGTCATTAAAGTTTACGCTGAAAAACATGAGGGTATCATCAGGAAGAGTCTTGACTTTTTTGCATCTGTTTCTGTCATTAAAGTTTACGCTGAAAAACATGAGGGTATCATCAGGAAGAGTCTTGACTTTTATGCATCTGTTTCTGTCATTAAAGTTTACGCTGAAAAACATGAGGGTATCATCAGGAAGAGTCTTGACGTTTATGCATCTGTTTCTGTCATTAAAGTTTACGCTGAAAAACATGAGGGTATCATCAGGAAGAGTCTTGACCTTTATGCATCTGTTTCTGTCATTAAAGTTTACGCTGAAAAACATGAGGGTTTCATCAGGAAGATTCTTGACTTTTATGCATCTGTTTCTGTCATTAAAGTTTACGCTGAAAAACATGAGGGTATCATCAGGAAGAGTCTTGAATTTTATACATCTGTTTCTGTCATTAAAGTTTACGCTGAAAAACATGAGGGTATCATCAGGAAGAGTCTTGACTTTTATGCATCTGTTTCTGTCATTAAAGTTTACGCTGAAAAACATGAGGGTATCATCAGGAAGAGTCTTGACTTTTATACATCTGTTTCTGTCATTAAAGTTTACGCTGAAAAACATGAGGGTATCATCAGGAAGAGTCTTGACTTTTATGCATCTGTTTCTGTCATTAAAGTTTACCGATATAATTGTTTGATTTACACGGTAATTATCTTTGCGTCCGATTATCAATTAATCATCAAAATGTAATAGGTTATAATTGAATCTTACTCTTCTGAGTATAGCTATAGTGATTCTTTAATATCTTAGCACAGGGTTAGGGAAACTTTTTTGTCTCAGAGAGCCATGGAACCAAATATTTTTGAAAAGTAATTCTGTGAGAGCCATTACATTATGTTTAAAACTAAAAATTTTAGAAAATTTGTGGAATGAAATATTGATATGCAATTAATATTTAGATCAAAGGAGTCTAAGGAAACATGTTTTTGTTTATAATTGAACATTTGTCAGCGAGCCAGATGCAGCAATCAATAGAGCCACGTCTGGCTCGTGAGCCATAGGTTCCCGCCCCCTGTCTTGGCAGCTTTAGAAAAAGAAATATTATGTTAAAATTTGTACAAATGTTGATCCATAAAGCATAATCCAATACAAATGAAATGAATGGTGTTGTTATTTGTTATTTTTTTTGTTTTTTAAACATTAAAGTAAACTTGCTTTAGAAATGTAAAAACGTTTCACGGGATTTACATTTGATATAAATTTAATTAAAAATTTACAAATATCGCGACACTGTTACGTGTACTCATACACAATTTTGCAAGAGGGTAATCGATTTTTTTTTATTAACGAAAAAAAGATATTTTTAACGGTTGGTG
Source organism: Lymnaea stagnalis (assembly GCA_964033795.1). Classification (NCBI taxonomy): domain Eukaryota; kingdom Metazoa; phylum Mollusca; class Gastropoda; family Lymnaeidae; genus Lymnaea; species Lymnaea stagnalis. The sequence continues at coordinate 142,549 of CAXITT010000701.1, read as the reverse complement.
TTATAGCTCAGTGGTCAATTTGTGTGGGAGCCGGTAAAGTTAGGAAAAAAAGGAAAGTGGGGTTGGTGGGGAGATAGACATTTCCAGTTTTGGCCTAGCACAATGATAGGGGTTTTAGGGGGGTGGGATGTAACAATCAGACGCAAAAGGATGATTTCCGTGAAGGAGACGTAAAAGGAGTTTGGGATTAAAGAAGGGGTACGGATATGAACATTAGAATAATGAGATAGTATCAATGGAGTTTTTTGAGCATGTATATCTTCTGAAATAATGAGACACCAAGACAATCAACCACGATTAATTTGCCATTAATTTATCCTAGCCGGTAGTATAACAAATAATATGTTGCGACATGGCTGGGATGGGGGGAAGAACATCTATGATCTTGGTTTAGAAGAGATGGGACAGTGTTTTGGCGGAAGGTGGAAGATCGGTGGAAACTCAATCGAAAAAATGGCGTTTAAAATTTGTTTATGAAAATTTATTTTAAAAAAAAAAAAAGAGCTTTAGAAGAAAGTTAGAGGATGATATGAGAGATGGCTCGAGATTGGCGTGGTGGATTGTGTGAATGGATGGATGTGTGGATGGTCATTAGGCTTGGGACAGTAGTGAGTTCAAGAATATCTGGGAGTTAATAAGAAGTCCTATGGAGAATTGTGCGTGATGAGATAAAAATAATATTAATAATAATGATGAAACAGCAACGCACTTAAACAAGAAATAACAGTAACCGGTAATAGGTAACAACCAAGGGTAACATAATTGTAACAACCAAGGGTAACATAATGGTAACAACCAAGGGTAACATAATAGTAACAACCAAGGGTAACATAATGGTAACAACCAAAGGTACCATAATTGTAACAACCACGGGTACCATAATGGTAACAACCAAGGGTAACATAATGGTAACAACCAAAGGTACAATAATAGTAACAACCAAGGTACCATAATGGTAACAACCAAGGGTACCAGAATGGTAACAATTAAGGGTACCATAATGGTAAAAACCAAGGGTACCATAATGGTAACAACCAAGGGTACCATAATGGTAACAACCAAGGGTACCATAATGGTAACAATCAAGGCTACCATAATGGTAACAACCAAGGGTACCATAATGGTAACAACCAAGGGTACCATAATGGTAACAACCAAGGCTACCATAATGGTAACAACCAAGGGTACCATAATGGTAACAACCAAGGGTACCATAATGCTACCAACCAAGGGTACCATAATGGTAACAACCAAGGGTACCAGAATGGTAACAACCAAGGGTACCAGAATGGTAACAACCAAGGGTACCATAATGGTAACAACCAAGGGTACCATAATGGTAACAACCAAGGGTACCAGAATGGTAACATCTCACAGGTGACGACACATTCGTGGGCCATCAGCTCAAAAAGAATGAAAGATGACCTGAGATTTCCAATAAACCATCAACCTCGCCATCCTACACATGATCCCTAGTGTAGTCAACTTTTGCCTCATTGTGCTCGATCACTTAATCAATTTAATCGAGAAATATGTACACCCACACATTTATATACATATGCACACATTTGGTAAAATGAGTTTAATGGAGATAATTACGCACCATCACTCTCTCACACACACTCGTATTATTCATCTAATGAGCCAAATCTATAAAAAGAAAAAAAAAAGAATTAAAATTGTAAGAAGCCTATAATGTAGTGTAACAGATATTACAGAAAAACAACCTACTTGAAAACGATAGATTTTAATTTGCAATATAAACTGAAATTAAATTTCATTTGTTGTTTGTTTCGTGTTTATTTGATTTTTTAAATGTGTTTTTTTGTTATTTTTTTCTATTAAAAAATTATTATCATTAATTACTAGGCAACAAAATTATAAAACGCATGTAAAACTAACAAATGATTTGAGAGCAGTTAATTAGGCCGTTTACTTTAATTTCTCTCAACGAGATGACCTAAAAATTGCTACTTTTATCGACGATACTATCCCCACAAAGAAAAGGAAATGAGTAAAGCAAAGTTTGTGAAAACCTGAAAAGGGAACAAAGCAAAACAAGGAAAGTCTCAACAGGAAGCCTTCGTCAGCGAATAAACAACAGAAAAAAAAAGAAAAAAAAAAATAATTTTTAAAAAAATAACGCGTAGCGCGAACGTGGTATCCGAAAAGGTTACCGGAAATTTGATCGAACGGAAATTTCGTCGACGGTAAATTGATCGACGGTAATTTGATCGAACGGAAATTTGGTCTTCTGCATTCTGAGCTTGTTACTAAAGGAACTGTCTCGTCAAATGAAATTGAGTTTGACATTGAAAGGAACTGTCTCGTTTTCTGGATCTTAGCCTAGTGCAAAAGGAACGTCCCATTTTCTGGTTTGTGCTTGGTACTAAAGGAACTCTTTTCGTTAACCTCAGCTGAAAAACTGTACTGTAGAATTAAAATTAAAAATTTGGCCCACATGGACTCAAGGCAGTTTACTAAACTCAGTTTACAACTTGACTGATACTTGAAACCATCGCTTCCACAAACATGTTTGTGTTTCAGCTCCCACTTATGGAAGATTTCGGTTTCCTGACATTAAAGTTTTCGACAGTTTCCTTTCTTTGCGTAACACAGGATTATGTTATAGCAACAGATGGTCATTATTCTTTTTGTTAAAGCCTATGTGTTGACAACATTGCCTTTTTTTCGAGGACAATCCAGAAACATCCATGTTAGGCTGTATATTATATTATAGCCCGTTCTTATTTCATTTCAACGTAGAGCTATTTTAGTCCTCCCCCCCCCCATGCTGATCTCCCTTTATGGTGTGCTTTCCATTGACGTCACCGCGAACATGCTCTGGGGGGGTCACTAACCTTGATAAATCAATGCGATTATTTAGGGGACGCAGTTTCTCGAATTTCTATGTTAGATCGTTTTGATTTCATCCTTATTTTTTTGAGCCGGCAGATTTCCTAGCCGGCTGTAAGATTTGTTGCTATATTTCCTAACCTATATGGGACGTCACATAATAGCATTATTGCAATTTTTATGCGTGTGTTTGCGTGTGTGGAAAAAAATATTTGTATTTTTTCTTAAAGGAGTGTAAAATTTTCACTGGATTTGCTGTAAATTGATATATTTTTGCTTTTTTATGTATAACTGAAAAATGTTAGCATTACTAACGGTTCTATTATGTATCTTCGTAGACTGGTGCACAGTCCTTTTGTTGCGCATTGTTCATTGAACGAGCCCAGATCTTAAAATGTATTAAATTTTCAAAACCGCAACGGTATATACAACAATGTGCAATAGATCAAATAAATGTATAGCGCAGCTTACTATACGTAGAAGAATATAAGGGCGGCCTTCTTTCCACAACGTTCTCACACCAAATTGCCAAACGCATGGCAAGCAGAACAAAGACACACTATGGATACTACGTCACAGCGAACAACGAAGATGACAAATCACCCTAAACAAAAAATTATATATAAAAGGCCATCAGTAGCATACGTTCAAAGGAAAAAAAAAACAACCTGAAATGATGGGGGGCTAATCTAATGAAAGGACGTGTCGCCAGAGAGTTTTTTGTTTTTTTTTGTTTTTTTTTCCGCTGAACAAGTCGACAACAAGGAAAATTAACTAAACTCAATGAGTGATCTCATGCCGTGGGGTGTGTTCTTGACAATCTTCTTCGTAACACCTTCTCTTGAGAGCAGGAAGTGGGTCAAAACTAGGACGTAAGATTTGACAACCCACAAACTCACAAATGGAGAATAATCTAAAAAAATAGTCATTTAACAAAAAAAAATTAAAAATCGCAAGTGCATTTGGTGAGAAACCATGACAACCGCCATTGTTTGTGCGGGGTTATGTTAAATCTACGAAATAATATTTGATTTAATCCACAGATAAAAGAAGAGGGGATGAAAAGAAGAGGGCGCATCGCTTTGTCCTACACCGCTACAGGAATACCGTCTAGTGTTGGCAGCATGCTGGAAACACTGGGCTGGTCACCATTGGAGGAATGAGGACGACAATCCACAGGCTCTCCATGATGTACAAAATAAATAATGGGCTGGTCCACTGTTCTAGTATTAAACAGAAACTCGCGCCCCTCTCCCCCATAGACAGCGACGAGGCCATGAAAGGCGATTCCGGCTCATGTCAGCAAGAAGCCACTATAGGAACTGCTTATTCCTGCCCAAGACAACCAAGGACTGGAACAAGCTTTCAAAAGAAACAGTTGAGGCGACAACACTAGAAACATTTGCGTCTGCTTCCTCAAGCCTTCCAATTCCCATTGTGTGATTCCTTCAAATAGTAGCACTTGTAATCATTGAAATACCCTCATCAGCACAGAAACATTGCAAATCCCGTCTACATGCATAGGAGCCGAAATGATCAATAAATTGATCGTGGGCCCTTAATATATAGAAGAAGAAGAAGAAAAAAATGTATCTACAGTCATTAAAAAAAAATGAAGCTGGTAATAAATAAAATCAGCCCTTCTGTCTTTGTATTGTGTCGTGCAATTTTTATCTTTATAAAAAAATCTTAATCTTTACACATTTTCATGTAGGTGAAGTTTACGTATATTTCATGAGATTAAAACGTGTGTACGTCAAAGCTTTTGTGCATGTGTTATCAGATAAACACTGGGTTCAAATACACATTCTCCTTGCTGCGGAACTTCTGATGGAAAAAAAATAAAGAAACCCACCCAGCAATATAACAATCTGATCAATGCTCTGACAAAGCTGTAGGATGAACTGTGCACCTCTGGCTGTGAGTGAAACCACGCAATATTCGACACATGCGTAGGAAGAGAGGATAGTGTGTGTGTGGGGGGGGGGGGGGCGGGGCGTACTTATGTTTGTGTACTATTATTTTGTAATCGATGTCATTTTAGTGTCGTATTCATTGTGTACTCATATGTTTTTATTATAGTTATCGACATTTAATTCCTTAGACGTGAATTTTGTATAGTTTTTTTTTTTTTTTTTTTGCTTTCTTTTCTTCACATTTTATTTTGTCCTGCGTCCGTCCGTCACAATGTGACGATGGTGTAGATTTCGCAGGACGAAATCACAAGGACAGAGCATAAGCTGGTTCTCTAGACAGCAATCCGCCTCTTTTCCACACCCCTGGCCATCTTTTGTTCACTCCAACATACTACTTACCATCGGTAGTGTTATAAAAAAATATACTGGCAAATATCGAGGGTGTGGGGGGGGGGGGCGGCACACCTTTGGTTGTCAGCCCTGGGGCGGCAGTCTGTCAAAGTGCACCAGTGGATGATTGGCTAAATATTAAACTGGCTTTAAGGAGACAAAAAAGGTTCCTGCAAGTCTAGACAACACACTGAGCAATTGTTTGTTGTTTTTTTTTTTCTTTTTTTTTCTTTTTATAGAAATCAAATTACAAAACTCCATATGTGAAGAGACCCTGTTTTTAACATTAAATATGTTAACACCTCTGTTTCTATTAACCCATGTGAAGCCCCCTTTGTTTCGAAAATTTCATGTAAGGATCCTATTTTTCGAACATTCGATTTGAAGACCATCTATTTCTAACATTCAATGTGAATAGCGTCAACTTTTAATAATCCACGTGAAAACGCTCTGTTTCTAAGTCTCAAACTCCATTTGAAGATCTTCTGTTTCTAAAATTCCACGTGAACAGCCTCAATTTCTAACATTTCAAGTACGGGCGCTCTGTTTGTAGCTCACTTTAACGTGAAGTCCTTATCAATGGCAAATAAGATTCTACATGTAAATCGTAAATTGTTCAGATACCGTCTTTGTACCCGTGATTCAGGCTTGTTGAGATACCATCTTTGTACTCGTTATTACAAGATTGTGTACATACCATCTCTGTACTAATAAATCCAATATTGTGTAGATACCACCTTTGCACAAGTGAATGCAAGATTATATATATATAGCATCTTTGTACATGTTATTTCAAGATGTTGTAGATACTATCTTTGTACTAGTAAATCAAAGATTGCGTAGGAACCAAACATGTACTCGTAAATCCATGATTGCGTCGATATCATATTTGTACTCGTGAATCCAAAATTTTGTAGATGTAATATTTCGACTCGGGAATTCAGGCTTTTGTAGATACCATCTTCATACTCGTGAATCCAGACTTGTGCAGATACCTTCTTTGAAAATTAAAAAACCCAACTGTTGTCAGATTCAATGTTTGTATTCGTGAATCCAAGCTTTTTGCCTAGATACCATCTTTCACGTCGTTAATCTAAGATTGTGTAGATACCATCTTTGTACATGTGAACCCATATTGTTTAGATACCATCTTTGTACTCGTTATTACAAGATAGTGTACATATCATCTTTGCACTAGTAAATCCAATAATGTGTAGATACCATCTTTGCACAGGTGAATACAAGATTGTATATCTATACCATCTTTGTACATGTTATTTCAAGATGGTGTAGATACCATCTTTGTACTCATCAATCTAAGATTGCGTACGTACCAGACATGTACTCGTAAATCCATGATTGCGTCGATACCATCTTTGTAAACGTGAATCCAAGATTTTGTAGATGTAATACTTCTAATGGGGACTCGAGGCTTATGTAGGTAGCATCTTCGTACCCGTGAATCCCAACTTGTGCAGATACCTTCTTTGAACATTAAAACCCAACGGGTGTCAGATTCCATGTTTGTATTCGTGAATCCAAGCTTTTTGCGTAGATACCATCTTTCACTTCATTAATCCAAGAGTATGTACATACCATCTTTGTACTTGTGAACCCATATTGCGTAGATACCATCTTTGTATTCTTGTGAGCCCATACTGTGTAGATTCTATCTTTGTACTCGCGCATCAGTTTGTTCAATATCCGGTCCGCATAGGATCCTGCTAAGTCCATCGTGAATCAATCCTGAGAACTTAATTATTAATGCTCGTTTAGTTAACACCTCTGCTCTTAAGGAATGATCTGCTGTTTACGCGACAATGCTTAAAAAATTCCATCAATATTGAAGAAAAAAAATATTGAGCAGAAGATTCCCAATTGGATTTAAGCAGAGACTTTTTTAATCTGTTTACTACCGCGCCACTTCCTGTAATTAACGTTATTGAATGTCGTTTTCTTATTGGGACCACATATCTGCTTGGTCTATAAAAGCGGAACTATTATTACGGCAGTGCTATCTTCAAGTTTAGATTCTTGAGTTAAACAGGGTAAGGGCTCACGTTAGTTTGGTATTATTATTATGAAGTGTTTTGTGTGTGTTTTTTAAAGGAGGGAAGGCAATATAGACTTATAGTAGCAATGTTTTTGGGGTGGTTTTAATGGTAGGTGTTGTTGCAAAACTTATGGAGGTTATTTTACATATTAGCAAATTAAAAATAAATCGACACGTTCTAAAGGCATCTGCTTAATTGCATGTGCTATACGTATGTGTTTAAGGCGTGTGCTAAATGCATGTGCTATAAAACATGTGCTAGAAAGATATTTAAATTTATCCCGGCTGATCAAATTATGATTAGCTACTATGTGTTGTGGTAATTCCTTTTTTTTTTTTTGGAATGATTCAAACAAATGTTTTAAAATAATCTATTCAAATAAATTTGTGAAATTTTATTATAAAATGACAGTTAAATCTTAGAGGTTTTTTTTTTTTTTGGTTGAAAAAATAAATGTACGATAAAAAATATAAAAGATTTCGGCTCAAATTTTAATAATAATAATAATAATAATAATAAAGTTCATTTCAAAAACACGCTTCATCCCCAAAGGCTCGAAGCGCGGTACAAAGTCAACAAAAAACAAATCTATAATTTACCACATTTAAAACAAACGCAACACTACAAAAACTAATTACAAGCATACAATGCCAAAGTCTTTCAACCCATTTCAACCGTGAGCATCACAGCTAATATGCATTAAATGGAAAATATGGTAGACAATCATCCCAGAAGGTGTTTGCGAAATAAATGTGTCTTTAAATCGGTTTTAAGGGACTCCAGTGTCTGGATGTTTCTGAGATCGAGTGGAAGGGCGTTCCAAATTGTTGGACCAGCAAATGGTAAATTGTAAATTGTATAATGCATTCACTGTCGTCTGTTCACTGGATAAGGTTGTTTTGTTTTGTTTTTGGGATGACACGTACGTTGTTGAGTTGCGTTGTTTTCAGGTTTCCCCATAACTTTGTTTCACTTCTATCCTTCTACTTCTACCCGACCTGACCGCAGTCTCTCCTACCCTTATTAACCATGACTAACCCATCAGCGATTTTATTTTATTTATCTTTAACAGCAATTTATACAAACCTCAGCTGAAAAACCAAAATCACTACAGGATGTCTAACAATCTCATCTTTTCAATGTTGCTGATCTGCCTCGGCTGCTCAAACTGGGGTGAGTGCACTTTATCTTGGGGTGTTGTTGGTTTTTTTGTGTGTGTTCTTTTTGTGTTTCTTGTGATTTTGTCTAAAACATAATCTTTTCCTACACCTATGTATTTATTAAGGCTTCGTTTGTGATAATTTAATTAATTTTTGTCAAGTTGCGTCATCAAGTTCATGCAATTTTGTTATTTCGAGATAGTTAAAAACTGTTTATGCTAGTCAGCAACCATTTTAGTTTTCAAACATCCAATCATGGACTGCCTTAAACCTCATTATTTCCTGGGGAAAAAAATCTCACGCTTTTTATGATTAACAGGAATTTAGTTTATATTCGTTCCTAGCAATTCATGATATCAGTGTCTGGCATATATCATATCAGATTGTAGCAGTTTCTAGCATACATCATATGATTTTTAGCATGAATTTTAGCACATCATATCAGGCCAATCATTATCATGTCAAACATCTAGCTTACACCATATTAGAACCCAGTAGATATATTTATCCCGAAACTAAAATCTTACTTTCAAAAATTAATGCGCAGTTTCATGAACTATTCAATTCACAAAAAAAAAAAAAAAAAAAAAAAAAAAAAAAAAAAAAAAAAAAAAAAAAAAAATAAAAAAAAAAAAAAAAACATGAAAAAAATATATGTAAAAACTACATTAAAGACGTCTAAAAAATCAATTACATAAGAACAAATGGTGGAGTAAAAGTGGTTTTTTTAAAAATGTCTTCTTCCAGTGAGTTGTGACAGAAGCAGAGGCAACAAAAACAGCAGATGGGGTAATATCAACTGTCCTATTTTTTGTACGAAGGAATACCGACCTGTTTGTGGGAGTGACGGTAAGACGTATGGAAATATTTGTTCATTAAGATCGTCCAACTGCTATCGACAGGGGGGCTCAACGGTCACCTTGGCGTACAGGGGAGTGTGTAGAAGGACAGCCACTGCGAGGACGAATGTTAAACCTCCAACTGAAGCCCTTCCATCAAACCGAGTTGCCAGTCCACAACCTGAGCCCATAGCTTCAGTCCCAGCTTCTAGTCCGCTCCCCGAACAGATAGCTTCAGTCCCGGCTTCTAGTCCTCTACCCGAACCAATAGCTTCAGTCCCGGCTTCTAGTCCGCTACCCGAACCAATAGCTTCAGTCCCGGTTTCTAGTCCTCTACCCGAACCAATAGCTTCAGTCCCGGCTTCTAGTCCGCTACCCGAACCAATAGCTTCAGTCCCGGCTTCTAGTCCGCTACCCGAACCAATAGCTTCAGTCCCGGCTTCTAGTTCACAACCTGAACCCATAGCTTCAGTCCCGGCTTCTAGTTCACTACCCGAACCAATAGCTTCAGTCCCGGCTTCTAGTTCACAACCTGAACCCATAGCTTCAATCCCGGCTTCTAGTACACAACCTGAACCTATAGCTTCAATCCCGGCTTCTAGTTCACAACCTGAACCCATAGCTTCAGTCCCGGCTTCTAGTTCACAACCTGAATCCATAGCTTCAGTCCCGGCTTCTAGTTCACAACCTGAACCCATAGCTTCAGTCCCGGCTTCTAGTTCACAACCTGAACCCATAGCTTCAGTCCCGGCTTCTAGTCCACTACCCGAACCAATAGCTTCAATCCCGGCTTCTAGTTCACAACCTGAACCCATAGCTTCAGTCCCGACTTCTAGTTCACAACCTGAACCCATAGCTTCAGTCCCGGCTTCTAGTTCACAACCTGAACCCATAGCTTCAGTCCTGGCTTCTAGTTCACAACCTGAACCCATTGCGTCAGTCCCGGCTTCTAGTTCACAACCTGAACCCATAGCTACAGTCCTGGCTTCTAGTCCACTACCCGAACCCATTGCGTCAGTCCCGGCTTCTTTTCCACAGTCATAATCCGTGGATCAACCTTCAACCGTTAGAACAGTTAACCAGTCAACCTAGGGTATCTATCAAAGAACGAACGAATGTGGAGCCAGAGCATGCTATGAAATAAAACAAGTATTCGACAATAAATGTCAGTGAAACCTTATCTGATTTTTTGTCATTGAATTTTTGTTTGGTTGTATGTCACTCAAAGTCTATCTGAATTAGAGACCGACCGAATTTCGGCTTCGGCTTCGGTTTCGGCGCCGACAGTGGCCATTTTATGACTTTCAGCCAAGTTTCGGTTTCGGCCGAAACTTAAAATTTAACTTTCGGCTTAATTTCGGTTTCGGCCGAAAGATTAATGTCAACTTTCAGTTCTTTTCGCTTTCGGCCGAAATTGACTTAGACTTTCGGCCACCCGGCCGAAAGTGACTCAGGTTTTTGGTTTTCTAATACTCAGCGAAAGCGATATTTAACAACAAACTAAGCGACGTTTAAGAACAAATTAAGCGATCTTTAAGAACAAACTAAACGATCTTTAAAAACAAATAAAGTTATCTTTAAGAACCAATTAAGCGATCTTTGAGAACAAACTAAAGGATTTTTAACAACAAAGTAAGCGACATTTTAGAACATCTTAAACGATTTTTAAAACAACCAAGCGTTCTTTAAGAACAATCTAAGCGATCTTTAATAACAAAATAAACTGTCTTAAAGAACAAACTAAACGATTTTTAAGAACAAATTAAATGATCTTTAAGAACAAAACAAGTGATCTTTAATAGTAAAATAAATGATTTGTAAGAAAAAAAATAAACGATCTTTAACAGCAAACTAAATGCTCTTTAGGAACAAACTAAAAGATCTTTAAGAACAAACTAATCGATTTTAAGGAACAAAATCAATTATCTTTAAGAACAAACTAAGCGATCTTTATGAAAAAACTAAGTGATCTCCAACAACAAAATAAGAGATCTTTAACGACAAACTAAGCGATCTTTTAATAACAAAAACTAAGTGATCTTTAAAAACAAATTAAGTGATCCTTAACAACAAACTAAGCGATCTTTATGAACAAGCTAAACGATCTTTAAGAACAAATAAAGCGATAATTAACAAAAAACTGAACGATCTTTAACAACAAACTAAGCGATCTTTAAGAACAAACTAATTGTTCTTTAACAACAAGTTAAGTGATCTTTCACAAAAACTAAGCGATCTTTATCAACAAACTAACCAATCTTTAAGAAAAAATAAAGCGATAATTAATTTTTAAAAACCTGATAGGTCTTTAACAACAAACTAAGCGATCTTTAAGAGCAAATAAAGCGATCATTAACAAATAACTGAACGATATGTAACAACAAACTAAGCAATCTTTAAGAACAAACTAAAATATCTTTAACAACAAACTAAGTGAACTTTAAGAACAAATTAAGCGATCTTTAAGATTAAACTAAGCGATCTTTTAGAACAATCTAAGCGATCTTTATGAACAAACTCAACAATATTTAAGAACAAACTAACCGATCATTAACAACAAACCAAACGTTTCTGTCATGTACCGGGCCGCAAAATATCATCTTGCGGGTCACAAATAGCTCACGGGCCGCGAGTTTGAGACCCCAATATTAGATTTTTATTTAATAATATTTACGATTATTATATTTTTTATAAAAAGAATGTTAATATGTAATACTTTCCCCCATCATTTTCGATGTATGTAGAATGTATGCGGGAACGAAATTCAAAATATCTAAATATTTCATTTTCGACTTCAGTTTCGGCAAAAAGTCATTTTTAAATTTGGGCCTTTTTTCGGTTTCGGCTGAAAGTCATTTTTAAACTTTCGGCCTATTTTCGGTTCCGGCCGAAAGTCATTTTAAACTTTTGGCCTATTTTCGACTTCGACCGTAATCAGAAAATCACTTTCGGTCGGTCTCTAATCTGAATGTATTACTAATGTTAAATGACCTTATAACTTTAGCCTTTGACCTTACAACAATCGTATCAAAACCATGAAATCCTATATGTCTCAACATTTAGATATTAAGTATCTGCTAAAAGTTTTCGGGGACGTGAGGATGGCAACATAAGAAACGTCTGGGAAAAAAATCAATATCCAGGGACATATTTCTTTTGTTAGAGTCGACACATTTTTGCATGGGCGTTCAGTAGCAGCACCGGACGTACCCGCGCAGGGCCGCACCGTGATGCGTCCATCTCCTGACCAATGGTGCGTAAGCTGTGACTCGGTGAATTACCAACACAAACAAAGAGCTCCTATTTTTTTTTTCACGCCCCAAATACTTACTTCCCGTGGACTACCCCGGATCACGTCATTTTCCAAAAGGCTGGAAATGAGTTTCTTCAACCCTGCACAATCTCAGGATCACAATAAACCAATTAACATTTGACAAAATCTCTAACAATTACCGACATTTCACCACCTATGATAAAAACAACATCGCATTACTACGATAAGTATTAGATTAACCGAATAATATAATTGTAGAGAACGAGGCATATTAAATAAAACGTAAAATTACCTCTTAGACATTGAACCGGGAAAAATACACTTGTGTCATCAGGAGCTAATCACTTTAACCACCTTCTGATTCACAAAAACAAAGGTGAGTGACAACTTTTGTATATGTATATATACATACACACACACGCACATATATATATCTTATATATATTTATAATTAAATCAACAAGTGTTGTGGGGTGCGGGAAATGTTTTTAAATCATGAAGCGGGGCTGCACTGTAAATATGTTGAGAATCCTCGTTATAAAGGCTATACATTATATGACTTTAAACGTGATTTCAACACGTCACTTTAGGCTGCTGCAACTGTCAAATGGCAGCGAATCAACTCTCTGGAACTATTTGTAATCATGGCTTTTACTTCATTGTGTTTCGGTTTAAAACTAAATTTCTCATGATCAACTTACGCTTTTTTCTTTTTTAACTTTCGCTTTCACCCCAATGAAAATAATTTCTGCTAGAGAGCCAAGTGCTGTGTTTTAACTAGAATTTTAGCACCAACCCCCCACCCCCTTTTTTTTCAAACACACACTTCTAAAATCCTTGATTTGTTAGCATTTAACAACAACGATCTATCCAAAAGTTTATCCACGAGAACAATGAACGAGATGACTTTGTCGGCAATGTTAGCGGCACACGTGTTACTGGAGGTATTTTTTTTTTCAAAACGGTTTATGCAGTATTCATGTTTACTTAATGTTTGAAGACAGTGTTTTTTAGGGTAAGATACACATGCCACCTGTCAACTTCTGACCACTGAACACAACCAATCTGGTGAGAGCCATATTGCCACACATGCCACCTGTCAACTTCTGACCACTGAACACAACCAACCTGGTGAGAGCCATATTGACTATCTAAACCCAGTTATTTTTCTAAAAAAAAAAAGTTAATTACACACATAGACTACGGTGTCGATAAAGGTTGCATTGAACACAGGTAGGCGTTGACAAATTAGCGGGAGCGATGATCATCCTTTGGCTTGAGTGCGTGTGTGTGTGTGAGTGAGTGAGTGGATGTGTGTACTTGCGAATATGCGTGTGTATGTGTGCCGGTGTGCGTGTGCAATTTGTGTCTAATTAGGCTATAAATTTGGTCAACTTTAACATACCAATGGATACAACTTTCCATAGCAAGTGCCCTGCAGGTAGTAGTCTAATATGTTGTACGCTAAAGTATATGACTTAAAAATACGAAGTCAGAATTATTATTTGTGTCTGTTGAACTGCACCATATAAAAATAAGAGAAAAAAAAGATATTAAGGCAGTGGTTCTTAACCTGGTTTTGATCGAACCCCAGGGGTTCGGCTGAGGTCCCAAAAAATCGGGAAAATAAATCACATTTTAGTTTTTCTATTAAGAAGGGTTCGGTGAAGGTGCATGTGAAACTGGTGGGGTTCGGTACCCCCAACAAGGTTAAGAACCACTGTAATAAGGATATACAGTCAAAACGATTTGTACTTAGAAATTCTAAGCCTGTAACTAAAGAAAGAATTATTCACCCACCTGTAAAAAATGTTGAGATGACGACATTGGAGAACCTGAGCCTGGTCGTAGTCTTCATTATCAGGAGACGCCTATGTGTTACTTGCAATGTCGCTCTGTTTGCTTAAAATTTTTTTGTTAAAATTATCTGTTGGTGTGTCTCTCGAGGTTCACTTTAAACCAAATAGGACTTGGAACTTCAGTAAGGAATGCAATGGATGTTAAAATTTTGATTGTTGCTTTCAGCTTCGTTACTCAAGGTGAGTAAACATAAATTTTTATAATAGACAGGTCTTCGGCGGCTGGTTAATCGTCTTTCACACGCTTGTCAAGAGTTTGTACTGTTAATTAGTCTACAGGAAAAAAAAAATCATGATGCAAGAAGCACCATCCGTTCCAATCATATCCATTGAGGGCCATAATCTGTTGGTTTTGAGCATTTCACATACATTGCCCTTCCTAACAATTGATGCAACAAAGAGGCTGATGTCTGCATTTGTGCTATCACACATGGAATAAGCGGGAGTGGAATAAAATCAGTCTAACTGAGTAAACAAAACTAAGTGTCTATCAGGCGCGTGTGCTAAATACGATTCTATATGGCAGTCCAGTGTGGACCATATATACCATTCGTGAGCAGAAAATCAACAGCTTCCATCAAAGATGTCTGCGTCGAATTTTACGCATGCGATGGCAGTACAAGGTGCATAAAACAGAGATCTTGGAACGTGAAATTTTGTTTAGCATATTCTCGGCTCTTGGCAAGAGGCGCCTATGTTTAGGTCATGTAAGGAGAATGGAGAAAGGCCGTATCCCACAGATGCTGCTGTATGGATAGTTGGCAGAAGGGACAAGACTTATTGGATGGCCACGCCTAAGATTTATGGACGTTTACAAAAAAAGAGCACGAGGGAAGCCTACATTGCAATCAACGAATGTGAGATCATTGCTGAAGAACGTTCCAGCTGGCGAACAGCAGTGTATGAAGGAGTCATGCACTGTTATTCTAAAAAATGATACTTGATATCTGATGTTTGATTATGAAAGTTTCATTGCAGAGAAATTTAAAAATCTCTTTGGAAATGTAAAAGATAAAAAAAAAATAATAAAACCATCATTTTATTTAATTTTTAAATATAATTTTAGTTTTATAGTTCTTGCCAGCATGCGCAGATGACCACTTCAATATTTGACTTGAGCAGTGGCCTTGACTTGAGCAGTGGCCTTGACTTGAGCGGTGGCCTTGACTTTAGCTGTGGCCTTGACTTGTGCAGTGGCCTTGACTTGAGCAGTGGCCTTGACTTGAGCAGTAGCCTTGACTTGGGCTGTGGACTTGACTTGAGCAGTGGCCTTGACTTGAGCAGTGGCCTTGACTTGAGCAGTGACCTTGCCTTGAGCAGTGACCTTGACTTGTGCAGTGGCCTTGACTTGAGCTGCATGCCGTTTGAAGTAAGGGAAATTTACTCCATTCTCGTTCTCAATCTCTTCTCGTCCTTGACTATTTAATCCAATGGCAAGACTTAGTCAAGACGACTGAAAACACACTATATGACGATGTGGATGACCAACAGATGTTTTTTTTTTAAATTTAGTTGTTGTTTTTTTATGTGTACTTCAATGCGCTTTTTATGCGTTCCACGTTTGCAGTACTTGTCGGAATTTTCATTGTGTCAATGTCATACCGCCTACGGGCCTTCATCTCCCGGTTTTATTTTAGAGTATGCCTTCTCTTGGACGAGATCCCATCTAGAGTTTGTGTAATCATCCTCCCTGGAGTTGTTTTTGCTTTTCTAGGCTTTTGTTAGGGATTTCAACTCCTGTTTAGGCCCGGCGGTCACGGTAGCCTATTTATAGCTTATGAAGAATAAATACATCTCTTACATGAAGTATTTTGTTAAAGATCATATTATTTGCTTCTTAATCCAATTTTAAATGAAAATAGTTGTCTGAATTCTTTAAATACTTTATGTAAATAGTGAAAACGATCTTTCATATTAAATTTTATATAAAATGAATGTTGACTTGTAAAATTTTAATTTTAGATTTAAAAAATGTCTACTTTCTTTAATTCTAAAATCTTTATGCTTATTCTCCACAGTACATTCTAGTACAGCTAAATCTACCCCGTGTCCGAAGTTCTGTCCAGAGGGCTACCAGCCCGTCTGCGGGACTGACCATAACACGTACAACAACTGGTGCCTCCTTGCCGCGACCAGCTGCCGTAAACCCGACGCTGATCAGATAACGGTCGCACACAGCGGGGACTGCTACGCCAAGAGATGTCCGTGGTCTTGTGACCAATTCCAGTTACCCGTCTGCGGCAGCGATGGAATCACCTACAGCAACCTGTGCGAGTTGGAGAAAGCTGGCTGCGGGACCTCACCACAGAGGCCCGTCGTCCTGAAGCACGAAGGAAGCTGTGAGCGGGACTGGTGCAAGAAGGCGTGCCCTTTGACACACCGACCCGTGTGCGGGTCAAACAACGTAACGTACGACAACGAATGTGCTTTGAGACTGTCCAACTGCAACAAGACTTCCGATAACCCCATCACGGTGTGGTACGAGGAGGAGTGCCGGGAGCTGGGCTGTGAAAGGCCATGTCCTAAGATCTTCCGGCCCTTGTGCGGGGCAGACGGTGTGACCTACCCCAATTCGTGTGCCATAGAAGAAGCCATGTGCCGCAACAAAACGGAGTTTGCGTACGAAGGCGTTTGCAACAAGACGGATCCGATATGCCCGATCGCTTGCATCGTGAAGTGGAGTCCCGTGTGTGGCAGCGACAGGGTGACCTACCCCAGCCGATGCTACCTGGATGGAGAAAACTGCGATAGAGATGAACGAGATAAGGTCAGGGTTAAACAGGAAGGTCCGTGCGCAAACTGGAAACCAACATGTCCACTGGCGTGCAGCGACGTCTACCAGCCTGTGTGTGGAAGTGACCATATGACTTACAATAGTGCTTGTCTTCTCGAGCAGGAAAATTGTGACGAACTTCAACCAGCTATTCGGATTGTTGATGCTGGAGTTTGCGCTTGAGGTCATTGAAATGGTTAACTAATATAAGTTTAGAAAACTTTAGGAGGCCGTTAGGAAAACCAGCTATGTGAAAACCAGCTATGTCACTTTTTTTGAAGAAAATAAAATGAGTCATCTATTTTAGCTTGTTTGTAAAATCTACAGTATTTTGGGTGGTTTGTTAGACTAAGTGTCAATATACACTATTTTTGCTGGTTGTTTAAGTGTCAATCTAGATTATTTTTGCTGGTTTGTTAAGTGTCAATCTACATTATTTTAGCTGGTTGTTTAAGCGACAATCTACTGTCTTTTGCCTGGTTTGTTAAGTGTCAATCTACAGTATTTTAGCTGGTTGTTTCAGTGTCAATCTATAGTCTTTTGTCTGGTTTGTTAAGTGTCAATCTACAGTCTTTTGGCTTGTGGTTTAAGTTCAATCTACAGTATTTTTGCAAGTTTGTTAAGTTTCAATCTACAGTATTTTGGCTCGTTATTTAAGTGTCAATCTAGAGTATTTTGGCTGGTTTGTTAAGTGTTAATCTACAGTATTTTAGTTGGTTTTTAAGTGTAAATCTACAGTATTTTGGCTGGTTTGTTAAGTGTCAATCTACAGCATTTTGGCTTTTGTTTAAGTGTTAATCTACCGTATTTTGGCAAGTATCTTAAGTGTCAATCTACAGTAGCTTGGCTGGTTTATTTAATGACAACCTACCTTATATGTTATGTATTTAAAGAATCAAAATCTTAAATTAAGTCTAAAATAACGAATAAAAAATTATAAATGCTAAATTCACTACATACAATTAATTTACAAATAAGGGCTGTTTCTCAAAATTAACCATACGTTTAAACCAGGAGTTTAGGGAACAAAATACACCCTGGTACATAAGTAAACAGTATTGCCTGATAGGGGACATTACTGGGAATTTTCAAACTTAGCGATGACGTGAGTAGATCCAGGCAAGAACGCCCATAGCGAATAATGCACTGGATTAGCATTCCTTTTAGCATTGCAAAGTCATTAGGAATGCTAACTACATGATGTTGTTTATTATGTGTGTGTGCGGTTTTACTAGTGTCATGTCACGTAGTTCTTGGAAACTCCAATGATGTGCCACTAAATTCTTGGAAAACGCCAATGGTCTTCCATTGAATTCCTGGAAAACGCCAATGGTCTGCCATTGAATTCCTGGAAAACGCCAATGATCTGCCACTGAATTCTTGGAAACGCCAATGGTGTGCCACTGAATTCCTGGAAAACGCGAATAGTCTGGCACTGAATTCTTGGAAACGTCCATGGTGTGCCACTTAATTCCTGGAAAACGCCAATGGTCTGCCATTGAATTCTTGGAAACGCCAATGGTATGCCACTGAATTCCTGGAAAACGCCAAATGGCGTGCCACTGAATTCTTGGAAACGCCAATGGTGTGCCACTGAATTCATGGAAGCGCCAATGGTGTGCCACGTAATTCTTGGAAACGCCAATGGTGTTCCACTGAAATCTTAGAAACGCCAATGGTCTGCAACTGAATTCTTAGAAACGCTAATGGTGTGCCACTGAATTAATGGACATTTTTTAATGTAAAAAAAAAAAAAAAAAAAAAAATTATTATTTTTTTTTTTTTTTTTCAATGGTGTTCCACTGAAATCTTAGAAACGCCAATGGTCTGCAACTGAATTCTTAGAAACGCTAATGGTGTGCCACTGAATTAATGGACATTTTTTAATGTAAAAAAAAAAAAAAAAAAAAATTATTGTATTTATTTTTATTTTGCAAATGGATTTTCCGATTTGTTAATTCATGAAGCTGATACGATTTTACATTTGAAATAAATTGAAGGTAGCTAAAATGTAATGAGGTGTGTTTTTTCCTCCAATATTTGTTTTCATTTTTTCTATATATTTAATATCGTCTTTTTTTACAATATCAACAAAACATTGGGAAAAAAGAGTTTAAAAGAATACTTTTTTTAAAATTAAAAAGTTTCGGAAAAAAGGGGGGTTGGGGGTTATCCAGGCAGTGGGGAGACTGCGAGAAGGTTAAACCCCCAATATCATCTTTTCAATTCGACCACGGGACTACTACATTTTACTTTTGGCCTACCAAAGTTGAACTCATTTATTAAAATATATAAACATATATGATTACTATAACACAGCAGAAATTAAAAGAATGAAAATTAAATTTTTAACATTTTTAATATAGCAGCTTGTACCGTTATGTAAATAATCGAGATTTGAAAATGCATACCGTGTATAGAGATAGAAAGAACCTGTTCAGAAACGGGAATACCTCTGTAAACCTAGTATGAGTATATACTTTTTAATGTCCTAGTAGCATAATTACAAATCCCCTTAACTTTAAGGAATTGATAGAAGTAGGCCTTTCTCGCATCTAAAACTTTAAGTGGGAGGGGGAAGAATTCTTAAAACAATAACCTTTAGCCAATGCTTTTAACCGCCCAGCCGTTTATCCGACATTCGCCTTTGTACGCCTTGGTTATCCCAGACCTCCCACAGGTGCGTGCGTTAAACGTGCACTCGTTTGGATAAGTGACGCCATCACTACCACACACGGGGTTGTAGACCATCGCACAGAGCTTGGGGCAGGGCCGTGTGACCGTGGCTGCGGTACATTCCCCGCTGCTGTAAGACCTGATCTTTGCATTGGCCGGCCGGCTGCAGTTGACGGCCTTGAGATTGCAGATGCTGGCGTACGTGACGCTGTCGCTTCCACAAACAGGGGCGTAGATGGCGGGGCAGATCTGAAGGCAGTCGACGGTGACCCTGGTTGACCTGCACTCCCCTTCGTAGAAGCCCACGATCTTAGCGTTGCTCGGCTTGGTGCAGTTTGCGGCGTTCAGATTGCACGCGCTGGCGTAGGTGAAATTGTCGCTTCCGCAGACAGGGGCGTATATTGCCGGACATATCATGGGGCATTCTACTTTCTCGACGGGAGCCGCGGGTGTGGTCGCACACTGACCTTCGTGAACCAAAGTGACCTTGTCGCTATCAGCCTTTCCGCAGTTCGAGGAGTTTAGGTAACAAGCGCTTGCATACGTCACGCCGTCACTTCCGCATACAGGGTCGTAAATCTTGTAACATCGCATGTTGCAATCAGAGGATCGGGTGTTCGTGGTGCATTCCCCTAGGTAGGCTTTCGTGACTTTATCCGCGTCATCCTTTCCGCAGTTGGCGGCGTTCAGCGAGCACAAATTGCCGTAGGTTTTCCCGTCGCTGCCGCACACTGGTGTGTAATCAAACGTGCAGAACGTCGGGCATTCCTCGAGCGGTGCCGGATTCACTTGACCTCGGCAAGGGCCATCACTGACAACCGACACCTGATGGTTCCCTTTCCTCTTGCAGTTTTCCAGCTTCAAATAGCAAACGCTTGGGTAGGTGTGACCGTCAGCACCACAGACGGGTGCATAGATTTCGGGACAGCTTACTGTGCATGGGTTCACCGCCTGGGTTATAACCGGCTTCTGACATTCGCCGCCGTAAGCCAGACTTATACTGACCCCACGGCTGTTGCTGCAGGCGGCCACTGTCAGTTCACATGGGTTCGTGTACGTGATGCCGTCAGTTCCGCACACGGGACTGTATAGCTTGGGACATGCTCTTTGACAAACTACCCTGCGTGATAGTCCTAGAATAAGAGGGAATTAAAAAATATATGTCTTAGTTATTTTGAACGTGTTTGGTGGTGTCTAGATTTAATTGAATTTAATTTGATTTTACAGTGATATGATGTAGACTGTTTCGGACATGCTGCTTGTGTAAACATTATTTTGTCATTCTCATTTCCATTCAAGATTTTTAATTGTGATCTTGTATACGATTTAGACGTAGATCTATCTGAAAGAGCAATTTGTTAGCACATGAAGACAGGAAGACCTTGAGTTAAAATGATAAACGTATATGGTCTGTTATGTAACCACCATTTCTCATGATTAATCGCACACCAATGAAAAAATACCGAATATGAGTTTAAATGATATTGCTTTTAAAGTCGGTTGAAAATGTAGGATTTTCTCGGGTATGGGAGTTCACTAATAATTCTTACGCTTCGTATCATGGTTTTTATCGTGTGCGGTGTGCTTTTAAGAGAGTTGCTAGTTCATGAACGCTGTTCTTCCCGTCAGTAACTCGGTCAGGTATTTTTACGGTGCTAATGACGTGTGGTCTATACTGTCTTTTGGCGTTAGTCCAAGTTCGTCAACAGTCGCCGAAAGAACCTTGTATTGTAGGGGTTGGTTGTGTATTATTTCTCTCTTGTAGCGAGCTGCGCTGTACAAGTGTTTGGTTAAATCTAGTATGTTATATATATTTATAGCTTAAAGTTACATTACTCTTGAAAAAGGACTTGTGTTTATTTCAGTGTTAATTCTACGAATGAAAGTGGGGAAAAAAAAATATGACGAATGAAGCCAATCAAATGTATTGGAGTTTGTCAGGATTCATAGGAGAATCTGATGTCAGGACTACTATTTTCGTCTCAATAAATAGAACAAAAATATTAGTCAACGAAACTTTCGAACTGTTAATGTCCGTTGCAATTATATTAAGGCCTAATTTAAAATACTTACATCAAGAGCACGGACACATTAAAAACTAAACATTAATATGGTTAGTTGTTTAAAAGGTTTATTAAGTTACGTTTTAAAGCTTTAAAAAATGGAAAGTTAAATAACTTACTTAAAAACAGAGATACTTTGCTCATCAAAGTTTCAGATCAGAAAATAATTTAAGAAGTCCTTTAAAATTTCAAGATGTCAACTTGCAACTTGTAGCTTTTAACTTTGGACTTAGGGTTTTAAAAAAAAAACATGTTGTTTTTCACAAAACCTAGGTGGACAGCGAATGTCATCCCACTGAGTGGCCGCAGAATACCATCTCTGAACTACGCTACTGGATTAAACTTGTTTTCATGGCGTAAATTAATCTGACACAAACCACGACGTCAAACCGGCTGTGTGAGGCATTGGTGAACGAGACTAATGCAATGATTGTATCGGCTTAAAGTCTCCTTCCACGAGACAGATATTACTTTTAGACTCGTTAAAACAATATGGATATCCGTTTCTTATCCAGGAGGCTGCATGACTTTACGAAAAAAGTTGTTTAAATGGTTTGTGGTTTAGAAACATTAAAAAAAAGAAAAAATATCAAACAAACAAAACATTTGCGGTTTTAATTAGGGCTAGGCTGACGCAGCGGCGTGGGGAACTCACAACGCACCCTCCTACAGAAACTAACAACGCTTTCGATTGTGTGCAGAGACCAAGGGTCTTGTTTTCACACAGTCCAATGAGACCGCTGGCGGATACTTCATCTGAAGATTTATTCTAATTGCCCCCCCCCCCCGCGAACCCCATTGCGCCCAGCTCAGCGATCCCCGAGAGCAATTGTATCCCCAGGGTCCAAATGTCCTTACCGTGCACAGTGGTCAGGACGCACAGAATCATGATTGCACGTAATGGTGATATGCTGTTCATGATGGCACCAGAACTGTGTACCTACCAAAGTAACAATGGCAAAGGTAATATTGAGATTAACGTTAACTATAGAAATAGACAAAAGAAATTTAAAAAAAAAATTTAATAATGACAAAAGAAACAAATCTAAACTTATCTAAAGACGGATATTCGTGGCATCGTTTTTTTTTTTTTTTTTTTAAATTATTATTATAATGACAAAAAACATCGGTTGAATCATAAATAGTGATGTACTTAAATATCATTGCAAATGTAGCGTTCTGTTGAACTGGATGTCGATATTCCCACAGCTAATGAAATGAAAAGTACAGTATCGACGCTCCCCTTGAGCCTTAGAGAGCTACACGCCCCAATACAAATATTGACTCATCGTGACGTTAATGAGTGGTGTTAACACGCGAGGAAAAACAAACGGTTGGCTGGAATACAGCAGCCTTATCATTAACTGATAATACGATGTCCGTCTTAACGACCCGACAATGCTATGAAATGAATTACAGTGTCAAAGCAGGCGGTGCTACCTACAATTAAACCCATGGTAAATGCTATGTAGATAAACTAATGCTGTTTGTAAGCGACCGCTGTATTTCAGTTTTAAACTCCTTCGTTTTTATTTTTTTTTTTAAATTTTTTGCTTTTTGTAATTATTGCAGGAAATGATAATTAAAAATAATAATTTTTAAAAAAAAACGTGAAGCTAAAATAACTTTTAATCCGTATTTTATGCTATTTTTAAAAAAAAAAATGTTTGTGTGTGGTAAAAATATCAATTTTTTTTTTTAAAGAGGAATGAACGCGCACGATTATAAGGAGTTATAAAAAGAAAGAAGATGGAAGATTTGATATGTGAAGTAATATTCTAAGTTTTTGGCTGATATTGACAAAACAAAAGAAGGGTTTCTAATGGTTACAAAAATTTATATTACTCACCCATAAAAATGTTTTTAAAAAAAAAATTAAATTCTAACAATTTTTACTGGGGCTGGTCCGGGGGGGGGGGTCGGGGTGTAAAGAAAATTAAGAGAATACGGAATCATAGATTTGTTTACTTATCAGCTCTTGTTTAACCTTTGACATTTCATTTATTTATTTTTAAAGTATTTATGTCAACCCATTCAGAAAACCATACTTTATGGTTTTAACATAATATTCTTTTTACAAGTGATATTACTATATGCGTTATAAAACTTAGCTATGCTACATTACATTTCATGATTTGACTACATATCGCACGTTAACATACCGAATCTACAAAGTTAACTATTGTCTGCTTAAATACTAAAGAAAAAAGTAGAAAAAAAAAAATAAATAAATCTAACAGCATCTTACCTCATGCAGGCACCTTAAAGTTTAAATCCCAACTAACGCACACCCAACACTGCACTTTTCCCAGCGTCCCACTGTAGGTCTTTTATTGACACGAGATCGGGTAAACATTAGCACTGCATGCAGCTTACAACTCGGTCGAATATCAGCCTGAATGGTTACATGACGTGGAGGTTTACATTAATCACCGCAACTGCACACCCCCGCCCTGTTAATGTTGAAGAGGAATTCGTGATTCATGTTTCACTTTAACTGGCTTCAAGTACTGATCATGTGACTCTGTTGTAACGTTTTAAAAAATTTAAAAAAAAAAAAAAAGAAAAAAAAAAAATCAACAAAAAAAAAAAAAAAAAAAAAACAAAAAAAAAAAAAACGAAAACGAAATAATGTAATTATTCGATCACGTGATATTAGAAGAAGAAACGAAGGATCTAAAATTTATTGGATAAATCGTACCTCGCGCAGACACCTTAAAGTCTAAATCCCAACTAACACACACCCAACACTGCACTTTTCCCAGCGTCCCACTGTAGGTCTTTTATTGACACGAGATCGGGTAAACAGTAGCAGTGCATGCGGCTTACAACTCGGTCGAATATCAGCCTGAATGGTTACATGACGCGGAGGGTTACAGTAATCACCGCAACTGCACACCCCCGCCCCCTGTTCATGTTGAAGAGGAATTCGTGATTCGTGTTTCACTTTAAGTGGCTTCAAGTACTGATCATGTGACTCTGGTGTAACGTATTAAAATTTAAATAAAAACAATAAAATAAAATAAAAAAAACGAAAACGAAATGATGTAATTATTCGATCACGTGATATTAGAAGAAGAAACGAAGGATCTAAAATGTATTTGATAAATCGTGTCTTGCACTCGGTCCCTTTTTAAAAACCGGAGACGTAATGCATATAAAGAGTTAACAGTTTAAGGCAAACGTAATTATTTTCGTGCTTATTTACGACAGCCTGCCTGCGAGCACATTAAAAAAAAAAAACAATTTAAAAAATAAATAAAATTGTTTTAATTTCCTTAATACGAAAGAAGGAATCGGCCTAAGTTAACTGAAAACAGCTAAAGATGTAAATTTTGTTTGTAAATATCATTTTAAAAATTAAAATAATAAAATGTCTTCAGCATCAGCTTTCAGTGCGTTACTACTGACGGCTGCATGTAGGACTCTTCCGGCAACTCGCAAGGCCGCTTGGACAACAAAACCTACAAGCAGGAGGCCAACCATGAAAGTAACATCTAAAACTAGTTCTGCCCCATTTACATAGTACGCCAAAGAGAAAAGTCCTTGACAGGTGAGTTGTCTCCTAGCCGGAACATCTCTATTTTGAAATGTTCGCAAACCAGCCATCATGAAAAATAACTCAATCGTCTCAATGACCGCTACTATTCGAATTTGTCATTTTTACCATGCGAATAGTCTTATTGCACCATGTGACTCACGTCACTTCGGGGGTCGCACGAGACAAATAATAATTATAGAACCCTCAATATTTCTTTCTCTGGGACTGTAATACGGATGTTTATGTTATATTTAATCATAGGATTATTTTTACTTGCTATGTCGTCGATGTTTGGTTTGGATACGTGCTGTCTCCAAACACCGATCTTGAAACCGATCACAATTCGATATGGATTCGATCTGGAGGTCACTGGCTCACTTTTTGTGTGTGTGCGGTTTATTTAGCCTTGGGTTAGAGGTCACCTTGACCTAGTCAGGGGGCGGGTTAACCAATAATCGATATCATCCTACAGCTCGGTTGCCCCCCATTCATGTGTTTATATTCTATCGTTCATCTTAGTGCACTCATGCTCAAGCGAAGTTCCGCAAGTCAAAAACCTTTACAATCACTCTGACAATGACCAAGATTGTGATTGAATTTGTTATCGCCTGTGTTGTAATCCAAAAGGTTCGCGAAAGAGGCAAACTGCAAAAAAATGCATCAGCCATTCTCAAATTGATCACGAGCGACATTTGGAACCATTCGAAACGTTATGTTTTGAGCTCGGGTCATCGCGACCCAGAATTATAATTCGTATTTACGTGTGGGCACGTCAGCATTATCAAATAATGACCCCCCCCCACCCCAAAAAAAAACAAAAAAAACAAAAACAAACAAACATTGTCGTATACATGATCATAAAATAAAATATCGAGCATTGGAGAGTGCTGAAAATGTAACATTACATTTATACAAGTAACTTCCTTTATAAGAATGTATATTAATGCCCCCCCCACCCCTCTCACATCAAGACTCGCAATCTCACATTTGTCTCACACCGCTGAACTATATTAATATCATAGTGGCTTATCAGCCTTTAACATCGCAGATTTATTTCACCATTGCAGAAAACAAACGAAAATATTACGCACCAAAACGCACTTGTGATATTTTAAAAAGTAAAAAAAAAAAAAAAAATTTCATCTAGCACAGTTATCCGGACATTTATATCATGAAATCAGTGTCATCATATGTCATCACCTTCTTCTTGAAAAGGGGTAATTTTTTTTTGATTTTTTTTTGGTAGAGTTTGAGCCGAAAAGTAGCTAGAATGTGTTGTCAGCGACAGCGAGTCTTTGCGCCATGTTTTAGCTCGATAGGTTGACGGAAAGTGGGTTAGTTAGCCGTTCAAAGATTTTGGCCAGTCCGCCACGCAGTCCGTCATCCACACACCGAGCCAGCCAAGAACGAAAGGGAAGTTGACACGAATGAGGCCTGCACAAGAAAGGGCGTCCCAAATTTTCCTCCCTTTTATCGAAGGCGTCATTGAAAATTCTTTAATACAGTCATATACGGTCTTCACTCTATCATCCTAGAGTAACGTATTCTCTAACACAGCGGTACTCAACCTGCGGATCGCGACTCCTTTGGTGTGTCGCTAGACCCTTTTCCAGGGGTCGCTTAAGACCATCTGAAAACACATATCCTTACAGCTATGAATTAGCAACGAAAATAATTGTGTGGCTGGGGGTCGCCACGACACGAGAAACTATATTAATGGGTCGCGGCACTAAGAAGGTTGAAAACCACTGCTTTAACATATCATTATAATTTTCTAATGAGACCAGAGGCGCAACTGGCGGATGGTCGTGGGGTCTTAGCCCCTCCTACTGGCTTCAAAAATGTTTAAGTTTTACAAGGCAGTAAAAGACAGCAGTGTATAGAGCTAAAGTGTATAGAGCTAAAGTTATGGCTAAGAGTGTACACTCACCTAGCCTTGTAAAAGAAAAAGCCACCTACGCCCCTGAGTAAAACAAAATTTAAAAAAAAATTCATAGTGTATAAATATACTTCAGGCGAATGTCATGTTTCGCTAGCGTTGATGTTTAAAAAAAAAAAAAATCATTATTATTTGTATAGCTTTTTAAACTATTATATTAAGAGAAGTGCATTAGAACTGTAATGCACCTTAACTTAATGTTGTTGCAATTTCATAAATATGCCCCACTCTAATTTTCTGTCTAATGAAATCCACCTTGAATTATTATTATAATTATTTTTTTTTTTTTTACAAGTTAAGAACTACGTGCGAATATTCAAATCAAAACTTTAGCATGTCAACGATTTGCGACAATGATAAACCGTTAATAGCGTGCTGTCTGCGTTCTAATTGCTAGTTCTGGGCACATCCCTCATGTTTTTTTTCTTTTTTCTTTTTTTTTTTTTTTTTTTTTATTTTTTTTTTTCGGTAGTTGAAGTTATTGGTTAAGCAACTCTTCTAACCGTAACCGCGTGAAGTTGGCCTAGAGTCTAGAGCAATGTAAATACTTCCACAGTCTCGTGAGAGGTTTGCTGAAATGCTTTCCCAGACATGGAAAGAAGACCTGTGCTTTTCTTTTATGGGAAAGTTCGGTTTTTTTTTTAACACCTGCAAACAAGCAGGCCATGCACAACTTATTTATGGTGATCGTACAGCGTTAGCATCTTTCTTTATATAGAACACCTTGGCATTCCGATTACCCTGGTCGTACAATGAAGATTTTATGTGTGTGTAATGAAAAAAGGAGGGGGGGGGGG
>CAXITT010000701.1:79105-114198 GCA_964033795.1 Lymnaea stagnalis | reverse complement strand
GTTTCATTTTTTTTTTTTATTTTTTTTTTTTTTTTTTTTTTTTTTTTTTTTTTTTTTTTTTTTTTTTTTTTTTTTTTTTTATTTTTTGTTTTTTTTTTTTTGCCATCTTTTTTTTTTTTTTAATTCCGGGCTTTGAAAAAAAAAAAACTAAAAAAAAAGTTACATTGGTTAGGCGTTTAGCTGGGAAAAGCATAAACGTGGATTTACAAGAACAATTGGTCAACGGAAAATTGTTAATTTTTACAATATTTAAAATATTTTTTTAAACAAAGTGAAGAATGTATCGGGCAAAAGCCTTCCCCATTTGACATCAACAAAATTATTACGAATAAAACATGAAAGTTTCGATTAAGTTTAATGTGTAAATATTTGAACGGTACACCCGTTATGTAAAAGTACAAGGCTCAGAGGTTTGTACACAGCAACAAAAAAAAAGTGGATATCGCATTGATTAACAGATATCTGACTGTATCACAGGTCTTTGGGGGATGATAAAAATTACAAAATTATCTATAATTTATGCTTTGCTTTAAAAAGAAAAATTGAATACATACATGTGTGTTGTAAAAAAAAGTGGTTTGGGGGGGGGGCATTATTTGAAACAACCAAGATGTTTGATTATGGTAAATATATGTTAAAAAAATAATTTATTTAAAAAAAAATTGAAGTAAAGGAGTATTTTCTTATTTACTTTTCTTTGTCTCATATAGATTGCTTACGCCTGAAAGACGTAACCATATTGGTGCAAAACATGGCTCTGTGATGAAAAAGTCATCAAACAATTGATGACATTAAATATGATATTGAGAAATAATTGTTCCGAAAATTGAATACATCATTTCTGTTCACGAAAAGAAGGTACATGCTTTGGACGTATCTTATTTAAATCTGATGCAAATTTTCATAGAACTGTCAGCAAGGTCAATATCTTTATCTATAATAAGATTTTTAAATTTGACTAAACCTTTTAACCAAAACAAAAATAAAAATTAAATAAAAACTAGCATTAAAAAAATAAACGAGATGGTTTAGACATGTTGCTCAGTTACATATCTTTGCAATCTTTCTATTTTAAAATTTACCTTGCAATATAATCAAAAATATCATTTATATTTCCTTTATAAAAATAGGTTTGAACATAGTCATCTTTAGCATAAAATTTTCTTTCATAAACTCTAAAAAAAAATTCTTAGTTGTATGTTTTAAAATTCGTTTACAAATTATATTTTTTAACGCAAAACTTTCAGAATTTAAATTTGTGTATGAACAAAAAAGTAAAGGAAGATACATATTTAAAAAAAAAATTTAGACAAAATATACATTTACATATTTAAAATGAAATGAAGTAAAACAAGAAAGTTCACCTACAACAATGTCCTCCCTTTGTACAATTATATTGATCCATTATAGTTAAATATACATGTGTGTCGAGTATCATAACCGTTACAAGATTTAATAATTTTCCAAAATAATTTTAAAAAAATAAAATTAAGATTATAGCCTGTGTAGTATGAAACATACCTGTGACGTTAAAACGTAGATTAGCTCCAACAATGAGAATTTCCATTAAAAAAAAATAAATAAATAAAAAAATTCCAATAATGAGAACGCAGGAATCAAATTGACCAAACTATTTCGGAAAAACTCTGAAGTTGAAACGCACAACCTGTCCACAATAAGCACGGGACGGAGCTCTAGACAAATAGACAACATTAGTGTTTAATATGAGGCAGAGAGGTCATCTGGACTCATCCTCTCCACAATGAGTTGAACGTAAAAAAACAAACAATATGATGAAATAATATATATACTGCATGAGATATAGATTTTTAAAAAAAGGAAGGGGGACACATTTAAAAAAAAATAAAAAATTAGAGTACAAATTGTAAGGCTTAGATTGTCAAAGATGCGCATATCTTGAAAATTAATTATCATCATTTTTAAAAAATTTATTATTATAAATAATTTTGCCAGAATATAACTGTGTCCGAGTGGTATGAGCTATCTTCCCTTCAGGAGTTGTTATTCGAACATGCCAATGAAATCTTTCATTTCTACAGCAACGTGATGTCATCACTCCTTGTATTATAATTTTTTTTTGTATATACATATTTTGTGATTGGTCCATTTCTGTCATGTGGCTTTGTCTATCGGACAGCTGTCAACTGGCCATGTCTCAGCTCTGTGACCTCTCGTCCTCTGTCTCTCACTGTCTCGGCTAGATCGTTCCTGTCGCTGTTGGTCAGCGCAGACGACAGTGCAGACACCTAAATAAAAATATAATATATAATACAATAATTGTGTGTGTGTTTGATTTAGACAATAGACGAGGGACTCCGTGCAAGCCATGTAAAGCCAAACATTGTGGAAGAATATATGCTTAGGCTTCAACGCTAAAGACAAGGCCATTAGGAGGACGTTTCGACCAGATGCCTTCTTCAGCAGACAACACGATACAATAAACTACATATACATTTAATTAAAAATAATTTTTTAAAGATTTTTTGGATATCTCAACCCCAATGCAGCTCAATGTTTCGGAACAGGAAGTGCGTGGTAGACATCATATGAATACTAGCAGTGACCCGTCAAGACAACAGAATCTAATGTTTCAATTATACCGTTTTGAATATATTTGCAATAAATATGAATTTTTTCTATCATTTAAAACAAAAATATGCATACATTATGACATTTTAATATAATTTCGTATATATGTAACAAAATAATGTTTGTACATTTGTTTTCTTGTTGTTGTTATTCAATTTTATTTAATAAAAGTATAAAACTGTATGTGTGGTGCACGTCTATCTTAAGACCTTTTCAGTAGAGTTGAACATTTAAATCTATTTCCGATACAAAAAAAAAAATTAATAATTTATAAATATAAATTTAAATTTCAAAAGGCTTTGCCGAATCCCATGACTCACCTTATCTAAGGCTTTAGCGGCTCCCTTAATCCACGTGACCAACATGTCGTACTTGGCCTCTCTGTCTGATCGTTCTCCAACAGCCACGTTCCTAGCGATGGCCTGGTGAGATAGAATGCGGGTGGGTGGGGTGGGGGGTGAGAGATTTAATGTCATTAGTTTTGTTGAACTATTTTTCTCTCTTTTAACATCGACAATAATTTTAACAATCATTAAGTTAAGTACACCAATCAAAGTACGGGTACAATACAAAGTAAATGTCACTCCTTTACGAGCCGATAAAGCTCAACACTCGTCTTCTTCTATACATTAAGGGCCCACGAGCAATTGATTGATCATTCTGGCTCCTATGCACGTATGGAAAAAGAATATTCCTCACCTGCACTCTGGCACTATGGACACACAGGTATGGAACAAGATTATATCTCACCTGCACACTGGCCCTATGGACACACAGGTATGGAACAAGATTATGTCTCACCTGCACTCTGGCACTATGGACACACAGGTATGGAACAAGATTATATCTCACCTGCACTCTGGTCCTATGAACGCACAGGTATGGAACAAGATTATATCTCACCTGCACTCTGGCACTATGGACACACAGGTATGGAACAAGATTATATCTCACCTGCACTCTGGCCCTATGGACACCCGGGCAGGGAACAAGATTATATCTCACCTGCACTCTGGCACTATGGACACCCCGGCAGGGAAAAAGATTATGTCTCACCTGCACTCTGGCCCTATGGTCACCCGGGTGGGAAAAAGATTATGTCTCACCTGCACTCTGGCCCTATGGACACGCGGGCAGGGAAAAATATTATGTCTCACCTGCACTCTGGCCCTATGGTCACTCGGGCAGGAAAAAAGATTATGTCTCACCTGCACTCTGGCCCTATGGACACCCGGGCAGGGAAAAAGATTATGTAAAAAGATTCTGTCTCACCTGCACTCTGGCCCTATGGACACCCCGGGAGGGAAAAAGATTATGTCTCACCTGCACTCTGGCCCTATGGACACCCGGGCAGGAAAAAAGATTATGTCTCACCTGCACTCTGGCCCTATGGACACGCGGGCAGGGAAAAAGATTATGTCTCACCTGCACTCTGGCCCTATGGTCACTCGGGCAGGAAAAAAGATTATGTCTCACCTGCACTCTGGCCCTATGGACACCCGGGCAGGGAAAAAGATTATGTCTCACCTGCACTCTGGCCCTATGGTCACCCGGGCAGGAAAAAAGATTATGTCTCACCTGCACTCTAGCCCTATGGACACCCGGGCAGGGAAAAAGATTATGTCTCACCTGCACTCTGGCCCTATGGACACCCAGGTAATGCGCCACTTTTTTCCACTCATCACCGAGCTGCTCAGCAATGGTCATCAACAGTTCTCTGTCCACGGGTCCATCCGTCTCAGGTATGACAACTGGTGCCTTCACTGGTTCAGTACTGGGTGTGATGTGGTACTGATTGTTTTGTTGTTTTTTTTTGGCGGAAGGGGGGGGGAGGGGGTGAATATAAAAAGCTGTTATTTACCAACAGGTATTTTTTGTAGGAAAAAAAAAAAAAAAAAAAAAAAAAAAAAAAAAAAACAGAGTAGACCCATGAGCCGAAAACTTTACAGAGCTCTTTTCAATATTAAGCAACTTGATTTTGACAATAAACAATAAAGTAAACAATAGTGTCAAGCTACGTTTATTTTTGCATAGTAAATTATTTTACTAAAATATATATTAAATTTTATAGACCAAATATATAAGGTAATTGAATCAGGGATTGGCTTCAAAAAGATAATAATTCTACAAATAATTTTTTTTTTGGACCGTGATCTACTTTTCAAGTAGTTATAACCATAGCAAGACATAATTGGACACATGGCAGTTATGTTTCTTAAATGGGGTGGTTTACACCGTGGTTTTAATATATATATATATATATATATATATATATATATATATATATATATATATATATATTTAAATCAGGCTTTATTTGTTAATAACTACATATGAATTAACCCATTTAAAGAAAAAAATATTCAGCTTGATTTCATACGGTTACGAAAATGATTAAGATACTGATTGAAGCAAGAACATAATTGTTATTTAATTAAAACTCTTTAAAATGTTTTAGCATACAAATTGAAAGAAAAAGGATGGGGGGAAATACAACTACGATATCTCACCTTAGGGATGTTGATCTGGAGAGCACACAATCGTTCTTGCTTCCATTCCTTCTGGTCGCTGTCGTCCTGACCTTGACCCTTCTTGCCCTTCTGTGAAGGCTGTAAGTACTTCCGGGTCAGGCAGATGAGCCCACTGTAGACGTCGTGCTCCTTCTGACGGAACTTGTTCTCCTCCTTCACGGTAAAAAATGTCTGGGTTGTGGGGGGGGGGGGGAGACAGAGAACGTGAAAAGCTTTTGATAACAATCTGTGTGGACACATTAGACAAAAGTAATATTCAGACATACCATGCTATTTTTTTTAAAAATTAAGCAATGCAGATTTACTTTATTTAGTTAAATATCTCCTATAATATACCCACCAAAAATTAATTAAACTTTTTACATAACTAGTCATACCAGTTGTTATAACATATGCAAGTGAAATGTGGACCCTAACAAACTCATAGGGAAAATCTTTTAAACACGTGGGGAGAAAAGTTCTACTGAAAATATATGGCCCAGCAAAGGATGCATAGGGATGGAGAACACGAAACAACCAGGGACTGTACAGTCTAGATCCGGATGCCACGATAGTGGTAGACATAAAAAAAAATATGACAGGCTACGCTTGGGCGGAAACCTAGAAAGAATTCCAAAATGACAGAGGAGTGAACAGGGTGCACTACCAAAACCAAAGAGGAAAACGGCTCAGAGGCAGGTCTAGGCTTAGACGGATGGGTGATGTGGCAAAAGGATCTACAGCAGCTTGGAATCCAAGCATGAACAAGAAAAGCATCATTTAGGTCTGAGTGGAAGGAAGTGATGAGGCAGACCAAAGCTCTACATTGGCTGTTGCTTTACGGGTCTAGATGGATTTATGCATTTTTTTTTAAAATTAAAAACTAACTGTACGTGTCAGGTGACTGAAATTATTCCATAAAGGCAATCGCACCAACCCGCAAGCCATTGCAACTGTTTAAAGATTTAAAACAATTCATTCACAAGTAGCTTTGTCTACTTTTCATTTTCCACACTTACCACTGTTGGTACATTCGACTTGTAGATGAGGTGAGAGGGGATCTCATCTTTGCATTCAATGTTCCCGCTGAAGCCGACCTCGATTATGTCCCCTGAGGAATACAGATTACAAACGGAGAGAAGGACTAATGATAATGTCGTAGAAGGAGACTGATTTTATCATCTAGAGGAACATGGAGGTGGATCTACGTACAATAGATTATGATAAAAAAAATATTACACAATATAATTTAGGAGTTATTTATATTTCCGGAACTACGAAGTACGAATTAATAATATTTTTTTTTTAATTATAAATTAAACCATTGTTAAAAATTAAAAAGCAAATATTTAAAAAATATATATTTCCAGGAAATGTATTTAAAAACGCTCCGTAAAAAAATTGTGCATCATGCTATGGTTTAGTCCAAACATTAAAGAAAAAAAAATTATAGTTGTGTATACGATTATACGATTTTTTAAATTCAGATTGAATATCACCGATATGTGTTGCAGAGCAGAGATTCTCAACATTCCTAATGCCGCGACCCTTTCATAAAGTTCCTCATGTTGTGGTGACCCCAACCCAAAAAATTATTTTCGGTTGTACTTCATAAATATATGTTTTCCGATGGTCTAGGGCGACCCCTGTGTAAAGTAAGTTCAACCCCCAGAAAGGCATGAGAACCACTGTTGTAGAGCGAGCTCTCACGACGTAGGAAACGGGCTGCATCAATTAAATTTTTCTAATTTAATTTCTAGCCACAACATTATTTTTAATTTTAATAAAATAACTGTCACTTAGGCTGAAGCGCACTAGCAATATTTGAGTGAAAACTCTACTTAACCGGTCTCTGATGAACAAGTTATAAGAAAAGTAAAGTGCGACATCAAAATGAACCTTTTTAGAAAATGCGAATGTCAGAGCCGATTATCTGAACAGTTTAAATAGTTTGCACTTAAACGCACAAGCCATTAGCGATTATTCACGTCGTTAAACCGACAAGGGCTGTTCGCAAGGGGCTCTCAAATTCGCGACCCTGGAGTCTAGAGGCTTCATGCGAGACACCGGGTTCTCTCTTCCAGCGAACTAATTAACCAAAAAAAAGTGATTATTTTGTTGCATTTGATAGTTATCAGGGACCACGCTTAATAAATACGTATATCGGTGTGTCACGGACATCGAACCTTCGTCTCATAATTGGTGAGTTCCTTTGACACTTGTGATGCTGAGGCCGAGCACAGTAATTATTGCACCACTCTCTAAGCGTCGGGTTTAAACGACAAAGGAATGTTACAGGTCAAAGTTCAGAGTCAGTGCCCTACTGATTTAGCGTTTTAGTCTACCATCATGTTTCTCTCGCCAACGCCATAGCCATAACGATTAGAACTGGTGAAATGGGGAGGGGGGGGGGCGACGACCCACCTTCGTGCAAACAGATCACGTGACTGGGTGCCGGCCCGGACTCGAAGCCGTGCTGTGCCAGTTGTTTGACCACGGCGTCCAGCCTTGACACTGGGGTCACCTGCAAGGCCACCTCGTAAGGGTTCTCAGTTCTGTCATGGGTTATGATTGATTTATTAAACTGTACTCCCTAAAGAAGGGACTTCATAAGGGCTCAATGAAAAAACACTCTCATATTCAGCAGCTTAATTTAAACAAATAAAAGCATTGTGACAGGACTTTGGTATTTCTGTCTATTGGGTTTAAATTATAAAATTAACTTGTTCATGTCTAGAAGTTAATGAAAAATCTGTATAATATAAAAAACAGAGTAATATATGATGCTTGGAATCTATAACTTAAATACACTTTATTTACCGTTAATTTTTTATTTTTTTTGCCAACGGAACAGAATATAGAAAATATGTTGTTTTAAAACCTGATTATACATTAATTACACATCTTTTTCCATTTCAATACAAATCATCATCGTGTATTTTAAAAAAAAACATAATTTATTATATAATCATGATTAGAACTGATTAAATCCAGTGCAATAAATGTTTATCGTTTGAGTCATTTCACATTCAGGAAGATTCAGTAAAGACTAAAAATCCCCTACTTTTGCCTGACCACTGCCTCCACGAATCTCTTGCCCAGGTACTCGTTCAGGCTGATGACCATGGACATGATAGCGTCATCGTTGGTCGTGGTCCGTGTGCGCAGGACAATGAACCTGTGGAACGACGACAGATGACCATCACATTAGCCTGTAAGGATTCTCGTTAAAGTTTCTTAGTCCGGACGGGAGGGGGGGGGAGAAACAACAAATGGTGACCCCTAATAACAATGACGTCATATCAGTGAAAAAATTAGGGGAATTAATGCTACACTCTCCAACACTTTTTTCTGCTCGCAATAAATACTTAAATATCACATTAAAGTTCATGGGAATGTAATATATATATATAAACAAGTTGGATATAAAAAAAAATGTACGAAACAAATGTTTACCTCTCCACTGGAAAGTCTAGCGAAAACGAGACGACGTCGACCTTGACCTGCTTAATGGCCATGTCAGGTTGAATGCACCAGCGTCCGGCCTGCATGTAAACAAAATGAAGGTTGTCCGTCTCATCGTCTGCAAAGCAAAATATTTTTTTTAAAGAAAAACGAAATCTCTCTCTCTCTCTCACTCGCTCTCTCTCTCTCTCTCTCTCTCTCTCTCTCTCTCTCTCTCTCTCTCTCTCTCTCTTAAGAGAATATTTGTATATACAAAATTAAAATTATTCTCTCTCTGTGTTGCTCTCTCTCTCTCTCTCTCTCTCATTCTCTCTCTCTCCTCTCTATTACTCTCTATACTCTCTCTCTCTCTATCTCTCTCTCTCTCTCTCTCTCTCTCTCTCTCTCTCTCTCTCTCTCTCTCTCTCTCTCTCTCTCTTAAGAGAATATTTGTATGTACAAAATTAAAATTATTTTGAACTCGTATAATCAGGTAATATTCATCTTCAAAAAAACAAAAAAGTAGCAAAAGACTTTATTACTGCTTCAAAAAATCTTAGAAAAGAAAAAAAAAATGAAGAAACCGCGACTTTGTTACTTGTTCATCATCACGTTACATCGATGATGTTTTCGCTGGTCTGTTTGTGGGCAAACGTTTTGGAAGTGCAATGGATTTCACCCTGTGACACGCTTCATTGGCAAAAAACTACACAGCCCACGAAACACGTTCACGGTTGCTTGATCCGAGCAGCCGTCCAATGCAGCGCCACGGAATGCTAGACATGCATATGACGTTATTTCGTGCACAACGCATGGGGAAGGTTCTGGCCAGACACTTCGCCTGTCTATGTTGACACGTGATTAATGATATTGAATGCGTACTTTAAAGAGTAAGTGTACTCACCGTCTGTGTTGGCATAGTCACCCATGTACCATTTAGACACTTTTGCCGGGCTTGAATCGGAGCTAGGCTCCACGTACTCCTGCATTCTCTTCTTCTCTTTCTCCTTCTCTTTCTCCTGTTCCTCAATGGGCAGCTGGGAAATACAAAGTAACATTTGAATAATGAGTTTCTTAAGTAATGTTAATATGCTATAAAATCTTAATCTTTGCATATAGTGTTCTTCTTCTTCTATATCTTAAGGGCCCACGATCAATTTATTGATCATTTTGGCTCCTATGCATGTAGATGGGATTTGCAATATTTCTGTTACTGGTGGTGATGAGGAAATTATGCACTAGGAGTTTGAAGGCTTGAGGCAATAGACACAAATGTGTCTAGTGTTGTCGCCTCAACTGTTCCTTTTGAAAGATGGTTCCAGTCCCTGATTGTCTTTGGCAGGAATGAGCAGCTCCTATACTGGCTTCTTGCTGGTATGAGCCTGAATTGCCTGTCATGGCCTCGTCGCTGTCTATGGGGGAGAGGGACGAGTTTCTGTTTAATACTGGAACACTGGAGCCTGGATTGTCGTCGTCGTTTCTCCAATGGTGACCAGCCTAGTGTTTCTAGCATGCTGCCAACACTAGAGGTATTCCTGTAGCGGTTTAGGACAAAGCGTGCTGCTCGTCGCTGGACCGCCTCCAACCTGTCAATGCTCTTCTGGGTAAATGGGTCCCAGACTGAAGATGCATAATCTAAAATCGGACGGATAAAGGCTTTATATGCTCTTTCTTTCACACAGGAGTTGCCAATCTTTAGATTTCGCCTTAAGAACCCCAAGGCTTGGTTTGCTTGGTTACATACATTGTTAATATGCTCGTCCCAGCGGACCTCTCTTTGAATGGTAACACCCAGGTACTTTACGGAGGAAACTTGCTCAAGAATATGGCCGTGCAGTTTGTATTGGTAGTGTAGAGGAGTACAACTTCTAGAGATTGATAGTGTCTGGCACTTGGCAGGGTGAAATTCCATGTCCCAGCTCATCTCCCACTCAGCTAACAGATTGAGATCCTGTTGTAGCTGGTCCTGGTCAGATCTGTTGGCGATCGTCCTATACACTGCTGTGTCATTTGCGAACAGTCTTGCCTGTGATGTCAGTTTTTCCGGTAGGTCATTAATGTATGCTAGGAACAAACAGGGGCCCAGGACTGATCCCTGGGGGACCCCTGACTTCACATTGACAAAGGAGGAGCTTGTACCGCCCACCACTCCTGCTTGGCGTCGGTGGCTGAGGAAGCTAGAGATCCATGTTTTAGTGGTGCCTTGAATCCCATATATCTGGAGTTTGTGTAGAAGCAAACTATGATTCACCCGGTCAAATGCTTTTGCGAAGTCCATTACTAGCACGTCAGTCTGCTTGTGGTTCTCAAGATTGGTCATCAAGTCTTCTACAAATTCGAGAAGCTGGGTCTCACATGACCTATTGACTCGGAAGCCATGTTGACAGTCATTGAGTATATTTTGGCTTTCAAGATGCTTCATGACTGTGCTTACGATTATGTGCTCCAACAGTTTTCAGACGACGCCAGTGATGGATATCGGACGATAGTTGGCAGGGTCGGAATGCTCCCCTTTCTTGTAAATTGGAGTGAC
The DNA here is from genome assembly GCA_964033795.1 of Lymnaea stagnalis. Taxonomy (NCBI): domain Eukaryota; kingdom Metazoa; phylum Mollusca; class Gastropoda; family Lymnaeidae; genus Lymnaea; species Lymnaea stagnalis. The sequence continues at coordinate 103,101 of CAXITT010000701.1, read as the reverse complement.
ATGCGCTGTTCTCCAGTCTGCTGGAACATTTCCTGTGCATAGTGACGATTGGAAGAGGATTGTCAGTGCAGGAGCGATTTCTTTGGCTAATTCTTTGAGCACTCTTGAGTATCTCCGCCTGTGCTTTTGGGTCAGATGTCAATTGGCCATCCCACCTCAAGGGGGAAACTCCAGCGTTTGAGGACTTTTGGTGTTTCACATAGCTCCAGAAGCGCTTGTTCTTGACATCTTTGGTCGGGGTGTTTAAAAGGACACCACAAGAAGTTATAGAAATAACATCGCGACTTGTACGAAAGTGAACAACATGAGGGTATACCTAAATAATGAGGGTGTGTAATTAAATAATGCAGGGTATAATTAAATAATGTAAGGCATAATTTTAAAAAAAATTGCGTGGATAATTAAATAACGTGGTGGATTAAATAATGTTGGTGTGTCATTAAATAATGTGATTGTATCATGAAAAAATCTGGGTGTATAATGGAATAATGTGGGGTGTATAATTTAATAACGTGGATGTGTAATTAAATAACATGGGTGTATGATTAAATAATGTGGTGGTATAATGAAATAACAAGAGTGTATAATTTAAAAATAAGACTGTATGATCAAATATCAAGAGTGTATAATAAAAAACAAGGGTGTATAATGAAATAACAAGAGTGTATAATTAAATAACAAGGGTGTATAATCAAGTAACAAGAGTGTATGTTATAATCCAATAAGAGTGTATACACAAATAACAAAAGTGTATAATTAAAAAACAAAGTATATAATCAAAAAACAAAAGTGTATAATCAAATAACAAGAGTGTATAATCAAATAACAAGGGTGTATAATCAAATAGCAAGAGTGTATGTTATAATTAAATAATAGTGTCTATTAAAATAACAAAAGTGTATAATTAAATAACAAAAGTATATAATCAAATAACAAGAGTGTATAATAAAATAACAAGAGTGTATAATGAAATAACAAGTGTGTATAATCAAATAACAAGAGTGTATATTATAATCAAATAACAAGAGTATATGCTCAAATAACAAGAGTGTATAATCAAATAACAAGAGTGTATAATGAAATAACAAGAGTGTATAATGAAATAAAAGGGTGTATAATCAAATAACAAGAGTGTATATTATAATCAAATAACAAGAGTGTATTCTCATAAAACAAGAGTGTATAATTAAGTAACAAAAGTGTATAATCAAATAACAAGAGTTTATAATCAAATAACAAGAGTGTATAATCAAATAGCAAAGGTGTATAATGCAATTACAAGAGTGTATAATCAAATAACAAGAGTGTATAATCAAATAACAAGAGTGTATAATCAAATAACAAGAGTGTATAATCAAATAACAAGAGTGTATAATCAAATAACAAGAGTGTATAATAAAAAAAAAACAAGAGTGTATAATCAAATAAAAAGAGTGTATAATCAAATAACAAGAGTGTATAATCACATAACAAGAGTGTATAATTAAATAACAAGAGTGTATAATCAAATAAAAAGAGTGTATAATCAAATAACAAGAGTGTATAATCAAATAACAAGAGTGTATAATTAAAAAACGAAGACCTACCGGAGGCTTCGCTGGGTTTTTCATTTTTTCCTCTTTCAACTTCCTGGCCAGGGCCATCTTCTTGGCCTTGGCAGGGTTAGGTGGACATGGCAGGGTGACCTGTTGAAGTGAATCAAAGTTCATAGACAAACATTAAACTAATACATTTAATTTAATTTGTTTTCAATGAAAAATAACCTCTTTGGGTATATAACTTATCTACATTAACTCTTGCGGTAACTGAAAAATATACTTCTTCAGTTTAACTAAAATAAACTACCACAAATGACATCCGAAGAGCGCTGATTCAAACTGGATCCAGACACGCAGCGCCGCCATTCGCACCCGGGTACCATCAGACTCAAGCTATTCGGATGTCATTTGTGGTAGTTTATCTTAGTTAAACTGAAGAAGTAAGTTTAGAAACATATAGTCCATTCAATTATGTTTCATTTGATATCTCATCTTGTCTTACAAGCCCAATAATAATATTTTAAATAGTTTTTTTTAATCCCAACCTCTCACTTCTGGCACCCGGGTACGAATAGTGTTAACATACTTTACTGGCCATAGGGTTTAGTCGTTCTGATTGAAGGTAAATTGTGTCATTATAAAAAGGTTGTTTACACCCATACGCGTGGTCGGTTTTGATTGGTGTGGTACTCAGACTCTGACTTCACCACGTGACAGGCGTTGTTATTTTCGAATGACGTCGCATCGCACCGCACCAGGTGACTCGACCGATGTGATAATTACCCTCGCAGAGGGACAATTCATTCAACAGATGCTGAAAGATATATGACCGCAACAGCTAAAAGGAATCTCAAATATTTCCCCCGGACTTGCAAAAGTTAACATACGTGTAGACTGCGCAGTTATTTTAACAGTAAGACGTCTACACAGGGCAATGGTCACTTAATACAGCTAACGAGATCAATGTGAAACAAGAAATATAATAATAATAACAGAAGGATTTCGCTGACTCGTTAGGAACTTCCTTTTAAAGTTATAAGCTTTATGAAGTAACTTTTGTATTGTGTCTGCGCCGGTCGTATGACTGCTCAACGATAACAGTTCACCATGGGAGCTATCATTAGAATCCTGGCAATACTTTGGTTCTCGCCAGTGCTCTCGAAAACTGATGCTTCTAAAGATCAGGATGGGCGCAGTAAGTATTTGAAAGGTGGCGATTTTTTTGTTTGTTTGTTAATTAATTTTTTTCAAACTTTTTGCCAATTTATCAGCTGTTAGTTAGTTAATATTTAAGTTTAGTCATATGAAACCTAATTATGTTTATTATATTTACTAAGCAATGAAAGTTTTGAATCCCTATTGGCATAATGTGATTAATTTGACTTTTAACAAATATGAAAAAAAAAGATCCATTCATTTATTTGAATATAGCATAAAAGAAGGAATAATTATATATATATATATATATATATAAATCTATATATATATATATATATTTAATAAAATGCCCCTTTCAAGTTATTTGCTTCACTTTTGTATCATGCATCCATGACTTTTAATGTGTTTGACATTCCTGAAGTATACGACTGTCTGTCTGGACATGAATGCCAGGGCGCCATAATCACCACCCATCAAGAGGGCGTAGACTACTGCTGTGAGAAAGGGCACACACTCATCCTGGAAATGGACAGTGGCACTGATGAAGAAAACTGGTGGGTTTACTACTACTTTAATCTCTCTGTAGTATCCTCTGTAGCATTCTCTTAAGTACTCTCTATATTGTCCTCTGTACTACTCTCCGAAGCATTCTCTGTAGCACTTTTGAACTACTCTCTTTAACATTCTCTGTAGTATACTCTGTACTACTCTCTGTAGTATCCTCTGTACTACTCTCTGTATCATTCTCTGTAGTATTCTCTGTACTACTCTCTGTAGAATTCTCTGCATTATTTTCTGTACTACTCTCTGTAGCATTCTCTGATGTATTCTCTGTAGTATCCTCTGTACTACTCTCCGTGGCACTCTATGTAGTATTCTCTGTAGCATCCTCTTTACTACCCTCTGTAGCATTTTCTGTAGTATTCCCTGTACTTCTCTCTGTAGCAATCGCTTCAGTATTGTCCGTACTACTCTCTGTGCTACTGCAGTAGCCTCTCAGATAGACGCACTCTGGCCTAAATATAGCCCCCAACGTGTTCGTCCTATATAGACCGTTGCTTTCCCCTCCACACTTTTATTTTAGTTCTGACCACGGGATCTAACTTAAAGAACGTATATTCTTGAAGCGATCTTTTAATAAGCAGGTATATGTTTGTTATTCGGTGGTCACATTTCTTAATCCCATAGATATTCCCTTCGACCACTTTATTGCAATTTTTTTTAAAAAATCCTTCATATTAACTTCGCTTGCGTCTGTGTGTTTCTTTCTTTCTGTCTGGGCGTGTGGCAAAATCTTAGTATGGCTCAGTGACCCACTTCACGTCAACCTATCGAGCTGAAACGCTACACATTAACTAGTTGCCAATGACAACACATGGAATTACATTTTTACCCCCCCCTTTTTTTTAAAAACCCCCCCCCCCCCCCCCCCAAAATCGGGTTTTCCCGTTTTTCAAGTGGATGATGAAAGATATATGATGCCACTTATTTCTGATGTCACGAAACAAAATGCCAGATATCAGCGGTAAACGAGATTCCATTTAAAAAAAAAAAAAGTTTCTCCAGTGCTTTTAATGCGTCATATTTCCTTCTATTTTCCCTGAAATAATAATAATAATATATCTGCTGGTGGGACATTTTTATTTATTTATAGATATATTTTTTTTTAAAAGCACATAAAATATTTATTCAAAAAACGTTAATTTTATGGGTTGTTTAATTATTATCTGTTTTAACAGTTGGTGCTCTGTTTTAAAGATGTGTGTTGTTTTTTTTCCAGTAGATTACCTGTTATTTCAATATAGATTTAGTTACAATTGAGATGTATTACCATTATAGACAACATGTTGTGTAAAACAATCATTGTTTCGTTTAGGTTTGAGTTCGACGAGGCCTTCTGGTTCGACATTTTACACATGTTTAAGACCCAAGACGACGGAAACGAGAAGTCCACTGATAGCGACAAGCGCGGCTCTGGGGGAAGGGGAGACAAGAAACCCGGTTCAAACTTTCGGGACGACGGTCTGACCGAGCCCGGGCCCGATGGTGTTGCCATAGACAAGGCCTTCATCGTCGACCACGGTGATCTCGGAACGTCAGGCTCTACCGATTCTGACGTGGACGTTCCATTGTCCGTCAACGGTTCTCTCCCGGATGCCACTTTGCCGGGGCTGAAACCGAAAGCGGAAGTAGAAAGTTTGGCGGAAGACAACCACTACCCCACCGCGAATTACGACGACACCCGGGAACGTCAGAGGGATTCGTCTTGGAGGAAAGCCGACGCGGAAAGCGATGATGGCCAGACTGCGGAAAACAAAATGGAAAACGTGGTCAAATATAAAATTCAGGCTTCTGACATGGATACGCTATTGAGCGCATTTTTCCCGCGCTCTGATCTGGCGCGCAAACTGACCAGGCGAGATGCCGACGTGGGTGGCGAGAGGACGAGGGACGTCGACGTCAATGACGGCGACCAGGATTCGATCAACGTGAACGTCGTGACGCTGAGGTCGCTCAGCAATATGGCCGTGACGCCGGAAGCGTGGATGAGGCGCTGCCTGTGCAACGCGCGAGGTAATCCACAAGCGACGGATCTCATAGGGGTGATAATGGATTACCTCAAGAAGTTGTGGTTCTTTTAGCCGTCAGGTTTTGGTATAGGGTGTTATGTTTTAAGAAGCTTTCTGAACATGCGTTAATTGGGTCGGCAAATTTTTTTTTTCCGAAAGACAGATTCGAAAATTATTTATCATCTGCCAATAGATCATTTGGGAGCCGAAAGTGACCATCGGACAACAAACATGAAGAATCGCATACATTTTTGCAGACAAGTTCCCGACGGCTCTGGAACCTTACGGATCGCTAACAGCCGTGTTGACGCTCCTTACTTAGATTTATGGCGCTTTTCAAAAGTCATAGGGCTCTAACGAGTTCTCTGTTAACCTGTTAATAGAACGATGTGTTAAAAAAAAAAAGATTCTGGTTTGGGGGTTTTATTCTCGTGGCCATGAAGAAGTAAAAGAGTTGTTGTTTTTTTTCTTTCACATAATGACACTTCGTTTTACAATTACTTTTTCTCTTGTTCAAAATGTGTTCCCAACACAGTATTTCAACTTTATAACCTAAAAGACTGTTTTCAATCACAGTGAAGGTAGTAGAGATGCATACTTTTCAGAAACGGTATCACCAATATTTATGAATATCATTCTGTGTAAGGTGTTACATCGATCAAAGCCTGAAAGCAAAGAGCTTCATTCTCACTTGGTGTACGTCGACTCTATTACTCCCGTCTCTGTTATTCCCTTCTCTTTTACTCTCGTCTCTTTTACTCTCGTCTCTGTCACTCCCGTCTCTGTTATTCCCTTCTCTTTTACTCTCGTATCTTTTACTCTCGTCTCTGTCACTCCCGTCTCTGTCACTCCCATCTCTGATAATGTCGTCTCTGTCACTCCCGTCTCTGTCACTCTCGTCTCTGTCACTCCCGTCTCTGTCATTCCCGTCTCTGTCACTCCCGTCTCTGTCAATCCCGTCTCCGTCACTCCCGTCTCTGTCACTCCCGTCTCTGTCACTCCCGTCTCTGTCACTCCCGTTTCTGTCACTCCAGTCTCTGACACAACCGTCTCTGTCACTCTCGTCGCTGTCACTCCCATCTCTGTCCCTTACGCCTCTGTCATCCCCGTCTCTGTCACTCCCGTTTCTGCAACTCCCGTCTCCGTCACCCTCGTCTCTGTCACTCCCGTCTCTGTCACTCCCGTCTCTGTCACTCCCGTCTCTGTCCCTCAAATCTCTGTCACTCCCGTCTCTGTCACTCCCGTATCTGTCACTCCCGTATCTGTCACTCCCGTCTCTGTCACTCCCGTCTCTATCAAGTTTAGTTTTTTTACAGTGTATATTGACTAACGATGGAGTAATTGATTTTTTTGGCAGTAAGCGTATTGATCGTTACCTTTGAGACATTCATTAATAAAAGTGGTTGCATTTACAATGATAGCACGCAGTCAGGGATCACATAAGTGTTCACATTAGGTTCATTAACCTTCTGTGAGAAATGTGCATACGATTGTACGTACAGTTTTTCATTCATTTTTATTTTTGTTCTACTTTTTCCTTCTTTAAAAAAGATGCTGTTTACTTGAATTATTGTTTAATTTAGCGGAATAAATATTTAAAAAAAAAAAATTAAAATACAAAAGGTTAATTATTATTTGTGTTCTTTTTCACATATATATTTGTCTTGCCTTAAGCCTTAAAATATGAGAAGACGTTATAAGGCATTGACGAAGTACTCGCTAACAAAATTTTTTAAATGATGTAATGTTTTTTGTTTTTTTTTTTTTTTTTTTTTAAAAATAATAATTCTACCAATGAAAAAAATGGCCACTACATTATTTGGTAAAATAATTCCCCGTTTAAGCACAGAAGCCCTGACAAAAAGAGTACTGGTAGCACTCATTTTTAAGCACGTTTAATCAAATAAATGTTTAGATTCACAAGGACTTGTTCAGACATGAAGCAAAAAAGATTAGGTTCATAAGGACTTGTTTAGTTCACAAATGAAGCAAAAAAAAAAAATGTTTAGATTCATAAAGACTTGTTCAGAAATAAATTTAATAAATATTTAGATAAGGACTTGATCAGTTCAGAAATGAAGTAAACGCATGTTTAGATTCATAAAGACTTGTTCAGAAATAAAGTTAATAAATACTTAGATAAGGACTTGATCAGTTCAGAAATGAAGTAAACGCATGTTTAGATTCATAAAGACTTGTTCAGAAATAAAGTTAATAAATACTTAGATAAGGACTTGATCAGTTCAGAAATGAAGTAAACGCATGTTTAGATTCATAAAGACTTGTTCAGAAATAAAGTTAATAAATACTTAGATAAGGACTTGATCAGTTCAGAAATGAAGTAAACGCATGTTTAGATTCATAAAGACTTGTTCAGAAATAAAGTTAATAAATACTTAGATAAGGACTTGATCAGTTCAGAAATGAAGTAAACGCATGTTTAGATTCATAAAGACTTGTTCAGAAATAAAGTTAATAAATACTTAGATAAGGACTTGATCAGTTCAGAAATGAAGTAAACGCATGTTTAGATTCATAAAGACTTGTTCAGAAATAAAGTTAATAAATACTTAGATAAGGACTTGATCAGTTCAGAAATGAAGTAAACGCATGTTTAGATTCATAAAGACTTGTTCAGAAATAAAGTTAATAAATACTTAGATAAGGACTTGATCAGTTCAGAAATGAAGTAAACGCATGTTTAGATTCATAAAGACTTGTTCAGAAATAAAGTTAATAAATACTTAGATAAGGACTTGATCAGTTCAGAAATGAAGTAAACGCATGTTTAGATTCATAAAGACTTGTTCAGAAATAAAGTTAATAAATACTTAGATAAGGACTTGATCAGTTCAGAAATGAAGTAAACGCATGTTTAGATTCATAAAAAAAAAACTTGTTCAGAAATGAAACAAATAAATCAACTAATAAGCACTTGGAATTCAATCAATCTGACACAAGTTTTGATGTCATCATATTAATACAAAACTCTTCAAAGCACTGGTATCCTAAATTCGGGCGTTATATTTTAGAAGCGTGCCTACTCATTGAAATCGGGTCGCAAACTCTTATTAGCTAAATTTAAATATCTGTGAGTTTAACTCATGAAACTAATTGGCGCGAAAAATATAAATTAAGGAAACCGCTGAATGAAATTTAAACCTACGGCACCTCCGTGTGTTGTGAATTCTACGCGCCGACAGGAACAGACAAGAGCCTTGGTGCCCAGACCACAGATTGACTGGCCTGAATCGGCTTTTTTTTAAAGACGTCACGTGCCCAAGCCACAGATTTACTGACCTGATAAGGTTTTTTGAAAGACGTCACGTGCCCAAGCCACAGATTGACTGACCTGAATTGGTTTTTTGAAAGACGTCACCTCCCACTGCGTGTAGACGAAGGCACTGCTGGCGAGAAGGCTTTTACCGTTGGGCTGTCGTGTCCTGAAATCTTGGACGGTGGCCGAGTCCACGGGCTGGACCTAGGATGGATAGCATCGATTGGTTGGTTAGAAATGTTCAATAAAATGTGTCTTTTATTTTTTTTTAAAATTACATTGTGAACATTGCAAAGGATTAAGGCTACACTTCTTACAACGTTAAGCATCAAGTAAGGAAAGAAAGTACGTTAATTCTAGAGTCGTTGTTTGTTGTCTCAGCTTGTAAAAAAATTAGACATTTCAAAATAGTCTAAAACGTATCTCATCTCAAAATATTCTTTTAAAAACTCTAAAAATAAATATTTTCGAATCTTAACTGCACAAAAAAATTAAATGTGATATATACATTAAGACGAATTCAAACTTATTTACCATTTAAACGCAATTTTTTTTTTAAAATGACAAAATACATTAAAAATATTGACATAGAGTTGAATTGCTTAATTATGATTTGCTTATAAGTTGATTTTTGTTAGTATGGTTAGTATTTCGTGGTAAGTCCGAGCAATGAGGTAACCTCTAAACAACAACGCTAGAAGCGAACACGTATGACATCATATAAATAAAAAGTTAGGCTCTAGCTATGCCCCACAACACAGGCAACAGTGACACACAGCAACAAGGGCAACAGTGACACACAGCAACAAGGGCAACAGGGACACACAGCAACAAGGGCAACAGTGACACACAGCAACAAGGGCAACAGTGACACACAGCAACAAGGGCAACAGGGACACACAGCAACAAGGGCAACGGGACACACAGCAACAAGGGCAACATGGATACACAGCAACAAGGGCAACAGTGACACACAGCAACAAGGGCAAAAGTGACACACACCAAAAAGGGCAACAGTGACACACAGCAACAAGGGCAACAGGGACACACAGCAACAAGGGCAACAGGGACACACAGCAACAAGGGCAACAGTGACACGCATCAACCAGGGAAACTTTGGCACGCAGCAACACAGGCAACAGAAGCACGTCGGAACACAAGCAACAGTGTAAACACAGCAGCATGGGGTACAGAGACACACAGCAGAACACGGGAAACAGTGACGCATGCAGACAAACCTGTAAAAGGAAGTGCTCCTTCTTCACGAGGGTGTCCCTGTCAATAGTCAGCGTGATCCTCTGATCGAATGACGACGTGACCTTCTGACTCTTATTCGGTGCCAGTGTGACGTAGTCCCTCTTGAAACGTGACATCACGATCAGAGTGGTCAGGTGACGCACCTCTGCCTGGGCGAACTTTGTGTCCTGGACATAAATATCAGTAATTATTTGACAAAGTGAGTGTTCAAAAGTGTTTCATTGTATCTTTCTCAATCTTTTATATTAACATCGGGTTTGTTCGTGCGTTTCTCTTTCTTTCGTTCCATTGTTGCGACCATATTTTTTGGCTAATTGAGCCACTTCCCGTCATCCTATCAAGCTGTTTCTTCGCACATAGACTTTATGCCAATGATAGTACATTTTTTCCAATGTTTAGCCCCACCCCACACTCCAGAGCATTCAAATCATTTTTTAAAAAAATGATTTTCAAAGAGGGAGGACAGTTAATGATGTGTTCAAAGGCTGCGTGTTTTGGTGTGGAGATTAAATGTGTCGCTGTTGCTATGTGCTCTCTATTTGTGTGACGCATTTAGGCACTGGAGATGACGTTATTTATACGAAAAACGTTAAAACGTTGCTTTTAAATTTTTGTTTTACTTATTCTTTAAATTTAAAAAAAATAAATAAAAATCATTTTTTTTTAATTTTAGAAGAATAGTATGCCGTGCAATGGTGTGTTTAATGTTTTAGCCGCTGAGCCCAACGTGTCCAAAAACAACCTCCTGATGTAGCTCTTCTACGACATGACGTTTTTCATAAATATAAAGAACAATAGAAAACAAAACAAAAACGCAACAGATGTGCTGGTTTCATACATTCAGTTGAATTGGTCTCCTTACAGGTCACATGTTTTTGAACTGTTTCAATGAAAGAAGTCCATGACAGAAGGTGACATGTTTACGAACTTTCTTTTAACGATTTTAATCTTTTTTTAAAATTTAATAATTTTTGAAATATGTTTATTTGTTATTCCATTCATTTTTAGATAATGAAAATGTTTGTGCCATAATATTTTAGATTTAACGAAGGGGAAACAAGTAAAAAATTAATTTCACCAAACTTTTAACATAAATTATTCCGTGATATCCTGGCGCCTTTTTATCTTTTACGATCGGCCTTGACATTCGGGGTCACTAACCACAAAAGAACTATAAAGTGGGTATAAATTCCTTCGTGACGAATAGAAACGGTGACGAGTGCATGAAAAGGTTGCAGACGGCTGCTGTGGTTGATGCGGAATTCAATAATGAGGATAGACAACTCGATTTACTAAAATAAGAAAAAAAAACAGCTTGCGTGACACAGGATACCCTCCCTTTACCTTATGTGTGTCAAAGGTGACGTCACGCGTAGGTAGGTCCTTCCATTCGCCTTTGACCATGGCCTTGACCACAGCCTCCCTGGACTGGGCACCTGTCCTGCTGAGGACGTGGGGTATAGCGACATAGACAGGACTCTGGTGAGGAAGCACGTAAACGATATCAAATCATACAGTGATATTTCGATCAACAGTCTAATGCATGGTTCAAGGGCCGGTGCTCCGCGGACACTTCTATGGGTCTCCCCCACAGAAATTGATCCGAAAAGGGGCTCCAAGCAAAAACGTTCTGACTGATCTAATAAATTTAAAGCTTAAGATTATATGTTACTGATTATCATCATGTGTTGTGTGTGAGCGTAAACAATTCCTGTGTGTATTGAATTTATTTAAGATATCCCCACTTGTACAGATTTTGTATGTATGTTATTCATTATTATACTTTATGTGTAGGATATGTGTATAAATATACACTTAAAATTTTTCAATCTTTTAAATCTTCTCTTCATAAACATGTTATTTGTAAAGTTTCGAAAACCAATTTGCATCATAATCTTTACTATAAAATGAATATCATATGTGACCCTTCTCCCAACACAAACTTTTTTTTTTCAAATAATCTATCAATTCAAAAAAAAAAAAAAAAGACCCTTGATTACCTTCAACTCGTCTGTCCCATTATGTGACGTGAGGTCGACCACGTGACTTATCAGCTCCTCGTGGGGTAAGTAGGTAACGGTAGACTCCAGGTCTACAGCAACACGGGCGGTCAAATTCTGTTGGTCAAACGATCCGGGATGTCCTCGAGCAATACACGTCACTTCCGTTTCACCATCTTCATTTGTGTGCTCAAACCTTTAAATAACATACATAAACATTAAATTGGGTCATATTTTATAAATATATATATATATATAAAGATGATAATATCTAAAAGTATATATATATATATATATATATATATATATACATATACATATACATAAATAAGGATCATATTTATAAAATATATTAAATAGGGTCACATCTATAAATATACATATATATATTAAATAGCTCATATACGCACCGCAACTGCAAATGTCTAAATACTTTGGCTTCCAATTTGTTTTAATAAAATGCTCAATGATTACACATACTATTGTTTTTCTACTGTTCATAATCTCGTCACTCTGTTTCCCCCATAAATAACCTGACGTTGTGCCATTTCCTCAATATTTTATACCGGTAGTGGGTCTCATTTACAGACAAGCCGCCCAATAGCAAATTGAAATAAATTCTCTGTTTTCTTTAAAGAGGGGCATGGGTGACAATCCATCTTTATGAGCTTCTTCTTTCTCTAAACTGTTTGATCGAACAGCCGGTAGTTTTGAAGCAGTGCAGCTGTTGTCGCCACATTTCATGCTTAACCCATAATAGTGTTTAACCCATTACTCATTTGCTTCACGGACGTCAGTTGCCAAACTTTGACATGGTGAGGATTTAAAAAAAAAAAAAAGTATTTTAAATCTATGTGGCCCCTGGTTTAAATAACTCCACTAAAACCCCGATTAGATCCAGGTGATGTACTCACTGAACAGGTGACCAGCTCTCGTAGGGCTGACTGTTTTTCTCCGACTGCTGGGCTTCCCGTCTCTTCCATTCTTCTTCCTTTCGTTTTCTCTCTTCTTCCAGCTTTAATTGAGTTTTAATAAACATGTTATGTATACACACATCTTACTGTGATACCATTCAAACACCCATTCAGAACTAGAGATACCCTTTGAAACAAAAGTCAGAGCTATAAGGTACTCTTTTAGCCAGGGGTCTCAAACTCGCGGCCCGCGGACCATTTGCAGCCCGCAAGACGATATTTTGCGGCACACGACATGACAGCAAATTTAGTGATAATGCGGCCCGCGCGGTTTCCCCATCCTCATATCTATAATGTGACCCACTGCGACGGTTTCAGCCGAATCTCACTGACTAGTCGAATTATAATTTTTATTATGTTTGTATAGATTTGGACGTTGATTTTAATGGTAAAAACCGTTTAAAAATCGGACTAAATTTTTTTACTTTGTAGTATTTCTTTGCGACAAACATGGCCAAAGTGCGGTTTTGAGAAAACACGCTTCAAAAAATTATATATACATATTTCAAAATTTTAAAAAGTCAGTTAGTGGGTAATCCACAACCATATTTGTGTAAATCGTAGCAATCTGACACAGTATCACAGAATCCCTATTACAATTGCCTCTAATGTTTACGAGAGCAGGAAATTCCGAACCTGTTGGTCAGGTCTCTGGCAACAAGCAGGAGGAAGAAAGTGAAGCCTAGTTCTTGAGATCTCTTGAATTTCTGTTATCACTGAAGGTTGAGCAGATTTTAACATTTTTACTTTATTGAATTAGTAATCACTTTTTTGTGGAATACTTGATGCGGCCCGGTCTCACTCAGATTCTGGCTCTTTCGGCCCCCGGACGATTTTGAGTTTGAGACCCCTGCTTTAAGCACACATTCAGAACTATGATTTACCCTTTGAACAGCCAGTCTTAACTATGAGCTACTCTTTAAACATGCTGGCAAAACAACAAACACGATAAAAGGTAGACCACTCGGAGACACAAATTTTTTTTTTTTAGTTTAATGTATTCAGAAGTAAATACATTATTTGTGTTACAAACTGCTATAACACTGGTACTAGTCGGCAGAGATTTTAAATAACAGTAAGTATCAGTCAATGGTATAATGAACATACCATGTAATTGACGATACGTTTTGGTGGTCCGGGGGGGGGGGAGTGACCAAAGGAACACACCTAACTGACTTCTCACGCACATTCTCACTCCCTTACCCTTTTTGCCTCCTCTTCTTTAAGCCTCTTCTGCTCCACCTGTCGCCTCTTCTCCTCCTCTTTCCTTCTCTGTTCGGCCTTCTCTCGTGTCTCTACTTCCTCCTGTTAATAAAAATAAGTTAAGAGCAGAAATAAGCAACGGTGAAAACTAAAGTATTGAGGCTTTCATCTAGGCGTTATCTCTATCGTGATGAAAATTCATGGTATCTCTATAACGATGGACATTCATGTTATCTTCATCGTAATGGACATTCATGTTATCTGTCGTAATGGACATTCATGGACATTTTTCGTCGCAACAAAGAAATATTTTTCTTAAATGATTTGACTTTATTTTCCATTTCATAATTAAAAAAAAATATATTTTTTTTTTACAAATTATATTTTACGACTTTCCCTTAATAAGAGATTTAAATGGGCCATAAATGGAAGAGAAGAGATGACGTAGAGAGCAGAACAAAGCCAGGTTGACACTGACCTATATATTTCAGACGAAGTGTCGTGACCTAAATGCTATCCTTACACACGTGAACTTTAAGAGTCCCTACCACGAGCACACAATGGGTTCAGTTATGGATTGCACGTGCTCACCTATGATGCTGCTGGCGTTGATCAGAGCCGTGTGGTGAGTAGGTGACACACCCCGACTGCCACATCAGTGATGTCAATTAAATTATTAACTTTTGACTTATGACCAATTTTAAAATGATATCCATGAAGTTAAAATACACCCGGTCAAATACATAGACACACACGCACGCGTGTATATATGCACACATTCACTAATACAGATGCGTTCATACACACAACACGCACGTACTGCACACGCACGCTAGCACACATGCACACACACAGACACGAACACACATTGAGCTTGCATGTGATTTTGGATTCTGTTTAGATAAGCGGTTCTCAACCTGTGGGTCGCGACGCCTTTGGGGATCGAACGAACCTTTCTCAGGGGTCGCCTAAGGCCATCGGAAAAAAACATTTGCTCTATAGTTATGAAGTAGCAGCGAAAATAATTTTGTGGTTGGGGGTCGCCACAACATGAGGAACAGGTATTAAAGGGTCGCGGCATTAGAAATGTTGAGAACCACTGGTTTAGATGAATCAGGCTTAAAGGTCCAATGGCTTATACTAATGGTACTGGGTAGACATAGTTATAAAAAAAAAAATTTCTACAGAAAAAATATGGGTCACGCGAAAGAGAAGCTGCTCCAGGTGCGAAGCACACAAATACCCGCATCTTATAATTTTCTTTTTGATTAATTAATCATTAATGATATATATCGATAGATACGTGTAGAAATTAATACATTTGGCTCCCCACCAGATATTAGCCCTCTTCAAATACACGCCCACCCAGAAGCGTAGCGAGGGGGGCAGGGGGGACAGATGTCCCCGGGCACCAGCTAGTTAGGGGCGCCAAAATGTGCTTTGATATTATTTTATTGATGACAATAATAGGTTTGAGAGTTGAAAAAATAAAAGGGGGCGCTTTAAAATGAATATTGTCCCCGGGCGCCAAACACTCTCGCTACGCCTCTGCCCGCACCCCATTTCACGCAGCGACGTATGATTTGTCGTCAGAATTGGTTTGCCTTGAAGGTCCTTTAGGTTTTGCTCTCCAGCTAAATCACCTGGATTCTTCTGGTCTCCTCTCTGGCCTTCTCGGCGGCAATGTTGGCCTTGATGGCCGTGCTCTGGGTCTCCGCGGCCAGCTTGAGGGCCTCCGTGACGTCAGCGTTGGCCTGCGCCAGGGCGGCATTCAGCTCGGCCAGCTTCACCTTCAGGTCCCTGACCTCTTGGCTCTGATGCTCGTCATCTGTGTCAAGAAAAATTGTCTCTAATGTAAGTTCTTGATATCATTGTCAGTACATAAAAGCATTGAAAAAAAAAAAAAGACAAATAAATTTGAAGATGTGAAAAAGGTATTATAGGAGAGGGTTTCTTGGCACTGATGCTCGTCATCTGTGTCAAGAAAAATTGTCTCTAATGTAAGTTCTTGATATCATTGTCAGTACATAAAAGAATTGAAAAAAAAAAGAAGACAAATAAATTTGAAGATGTGAAAAAGGTATTATAGGAGAGGGTAATAAGGGGAGAGACCTCAATCATTTTTTTGGTGCCCACGGATACTACGTCCAAGCTAAGTGATAATTCTTATTTTTATACCTTTTTTTATGTTGTTTTGTTCGCTGACGAAGGCTTTCTGCCGACACGCTCGTTGTTTTGTTGCGTTTCTTTTTTTCAGGTTTAACCCTACTCTGTTTTACTCATTTTATATTATAGGAAGGGTTGTTATTTTGTGAGTGACCATACGCATGCGCGGATCCATCAAAGAGGACCAATTCTACAATAGTTAAAATGTGTTGTGTTTTTTTCTGTAAAAAAATATTTAAAAAATAAACAATATGTTGAATCGGGAGCACCTCTGTCTAGCCTCAGACACACTTAGAAGGAACGACAGAACCCTTGTTTTTATATAAACATTGTTTGAATGCACACAGTTCATTGAAATAAACATATTTTGTTTAAAACTCTATTTAATTAGATCCTTAGATCAGCGGTTCTCAACCTGTGGATCGCGACCCCTTGGTGGTTGGGGGGGGGGTCGAACGAACTTTTCTCAGGGGTTGCCTAAGGCCATCGGAAAACACATATACTGTACAAATATGAGGTAGCAGGGGAAATAATTTTGTGGTTGGGGGTCGCTACAACATGATAAACTGTATTAAATGGTCGCGGCATTAGAAAAGTTGAGAACTACTGTACTAGATTATTCTCCTCGTCAAAGCCTTAGCTTTCCGCGGATGTCACTGTTCAGTTTGTTATTGTTTAGTTGTTTTATTTTATTTTGTTTTCTTTCATAAGATATCGTTGTTCAATACTCTTCCCTCACGCTGCCTTAAATGATCATATCCAATATAAAACAGAAAGGAGAAAAAAATCCTTTAAGGCCCACATAGTAGAAATCGATACTTCGTTTCTGATCACCTGTGAGATAGTAATATGACGTCAATGTTATCTTCCGTGGTTACATTCTGTGGGTCAGTCGTTAAGTTAGCGTCATTCTTTGTAGTTATTTGTCAATGTTATCTTCCGTGGTAACATTCTGTGGGCCAGTCGTCAAGTTATGGTCATTATTTGCAGCAATTAACTTATAGCCCAACGCTATACCGTTGACTGAAGTACTCTGAGGTTTTGGGCTAAATGAAACCGGTATGTGCATCCGCAGTGAGTAAAAGATCCCGCGAAACAATCTGTTTAAGCACCCGATGGCATCCGTGCCATAGTCACGGTTTCGATGAATCAGCCAGCCGGACGTTGGACAGAGATATATCCTGCAACCCGTGCGTCCCCCGTGGGCATGGTGCCAATTTATTTCACACCCGAGCACATCGAAAGTTACCAGCTTGACGTGGCCCACCATGTCGCTGAAATTGATTCCGAGGCGTTAGACTGCTATGACCATTATATTGAACCGGAAAACATTGTTATGGTTATATTTTTTACGGCAACAAAACAGCTGAATAATAGATCCATTACTCCAGCTTGTGGACTTCGACCTCTCAGTCTCATTTCTTCTTTGACACCAATAATCATACATGGCACGTGATCCCTTGAGCATTAACATTCATGCCATCTCATTAAACTCGCTTCTCTCGGCCCCAGTGCGACCCCCCTCCCCCTCCCCTTAAACCAGGCTATATTTCTGATAGATTGCCGAAATCTTAGTTCGTTTGAGAGCCCTTTAGAGTCTTAGCGGTTTTTACGACCCATCAGACTTAACTCGTGAGATCATTACGACACCCCCGGTATATCGCTTACTAAAAAAGGTCATATAAAAAAATCCTTGTTTCTCTTTCCCTATAAACTCCACTCCAGCAATAAACGTTGTTTGTCTGGATTCATAACCGCCCCCTCCCCCCACCCCCCCCCACCCCCGCGCCAAACCCACAAAGATCGAAATTCGGTTTTCTTGACTGACGCCATTGAAGAAAAAAAAAAAAACACCCCCATATTCAACTCAAGAGCTTAAGTTATTTTCCTTTTCTCTCGTTTGAAGGCGATTTTCATTCACCTTTTTTGTTTGTTTTTTTGTTACAGCTGATTTGCTGACCTGAATGTAGTGCCTTAATGGCATCGGTGCTTGGGTTGGGGCTTGGTGGGGAGGGGAGGTGGGGGTGTAGGGTTGCATTAATTGGCACACACGAGCGGGATCTCTCATGAGGTATGTGATCGCTAAACGGTTAACATTTGACATCGAGTAGTCAATGTACTCTGGTAATAGTTGATCGGTTTTTTTTGGGTTTTTTTTACTTTCTGTTCCACTTGGCTTTGGTTGGGTGTCAAGAATGGAGGAGGCCTGGGACGCTGTGGTCAGATTAGAACAGTTGGTTCAAGATTAAAGGAAAAGTGGCCAAAAAAAAAAAAAACAGGGTGTGAGGTATTACTTTAAAGGAGGGCTTGAAAAATTCATATGCATAAATGAGAATTTGTATACATTATGCTTTAGATTTAGTTAAGAGTCCATAGCGAATTTATTTAATTTGTTTAAAAACTAGTGTGTGGGTTGGGGGGTGTGGGGTGGGGGGGGGGGCGGCGGCACATGATTGGGAGGCTTGGCTTGTGCAACTTCAATGTACGGAACCAAAAAAAAATTAAGGATTAAGTTGACCGATATAAAACAAAGTTGGGACTACCGAGGTGTTAGTTGATATTGAAATAAATTAATTCGCAGTTAAAGTACAGTTAGGACTACCGAAGAGTCTGTTCAAGTTTACGACAGAACTTTAAAATTCTCAACAACAACAACAACAAAAATGTTTATTATTGGTAGCTGATAAGGTCATGATTTAAAAAGTCATGCTAGATTGATAGAATTATAGTTGGTATGGGCTGGGACATACGGTTAAAAACTTTTTTTTTTTAATAATCAAAAACAAACTTACAGAAGTAATTTGAGTTGATGTTTGTAACCAACCAATACACAAATATCTGTATGTTAAATAGAGATTCGACAGCAAATGTAACGATTCATGGCTATCATTAAATTGAAAGTATCAACAAGTTACACATATAGCCTAGAAAAGCGGTTCTCAACATGTGGGGGGGGGGCGCGGCCCCTTTTGGGGTCCCACGACCTTTTTACTGGGGGTCACCCAAGACCACCAGAAAGCACATATTTGTGAACTACCAGCGAAAATAACTTTATGATCGGTTGTCGCCACAACGTAAGTAACTGTATTAGAGGGTTGCGGCATTATGAACGTTGAGGACCATTGGCCTAGAAACTACTCAAAGAAACAAGTTACACCATATGGCCTAGACGTCGTCTTTTAAGTTATGCCTGCACCAAATGTCTAGACTGGAAAGTGCAGTGCCAGGATGACATTAATTAAACAATGCATTTCTTAATTGAGCCATAAATGATAAGCGAGCGATAAACAGGATTGCAAACGGAGGCTCGCTATGTCAAGAACATTGAACAGGTTGGCTTTACTTTTCAGGAACGGTTCATTTGGTTCAAAACCATTACAGATAAAACAAATGGGTATTTTATTGGCACATATCATCATGAATTGTATAGTCTAGATCAGGATCCCGTGGTAGTAGCAGAATTTTTTTTTTTGTAAATGCAGGCTACGCTGGGCTGGACACTTAGAAAGAATGTTAAATGAGAGAAGAGTAAAAAAAAAAGATGCACTACCCAAACCCGAGAGAAAAACGGCTCAAAGGCAAGCAGAGGTTTAGATGAATGGATGATGTGGAAAAAAATGTACAGCAGCTGGGATTACAAACGTGGAAAAGAAAAGCGTCCGTTATGGTCTGAGTGGAAGGATGTGTGGAAGCAGGCCAAAGCCCTACATGGGCTGCAGCATCACAGGAATGGGTGGAAGGCCTGAGTGGAAGGATGTGTGGAAGCAGGCCAAAGCCCTACATGGGCTGCAGCATCACAGGAATGGGTGGAAGGCCTGAGTGGAAGGATGTGTGGAAGCAGGCCAAAGCCCTACATGGGCTGCCGCATCACAGGATGGATGAAAGGTCTAATTAGAAGGAAGAGGTCAGGCAGGCCAACGCCCTACATGAGATGTAGCGAGACAAAAATGGGTGGAAGGTTCGAGTGGAAGGAAGAGGTGAGGCAGGCCAAAGCCATACACGGGATGTAGCGACACAAGGATGGATGGAAGGTTTGAGTGGAAGGAAGAGGTGAGACAGGCCAAAGTGCTACACGGGATGTAGCGCCACATGGGATGTAGCGCCACATGGATGGATGCCTGTCGTCGTGATCGTGCAGTGATTTCTAAGTTCACCTTCTAAATAGTGTCTGGTCATTTACTTACAGTTAAGAAACGAAAATTTAATAGTTAGGGGTTGCACAATTGAGCCTATGACTTTATCCTTCAGCCTTTTTTTTAAAGAACACGTCACACTTTCGGGGTTAATATGAGATGCCACAGAAAGAATTCCTCATGCAACCTTAAGTTTGCCTTACGATGTTTGTCTATAAGCTTATTTGAGAATCTACTGGAGTGTGGAGTGGAATAAAGTGTGTGTGTTTTTGTTTTTTTGGTTTTTATTTTTGGGTGGGGGGCTGTCAATGTGGTATGCCCAATTTCCTCAACCTGTGGGTCACGACCTTTTGGGGGGGGGGGGTCGATAGGACCCTTACACAGTAATCGAACGACCCATACACAGGGGTCGCCTAAGACCATCGGAAAACACATTTTTTATGCAGTAGCGAAGAAAATAATAATTTTATCGGGGGTGGGTGAGGGTGTCACCACAACATCGGGAACAGTATTAAAGGGTCTCGGCATCAGAAAGATTGAGAACCACTGTGGTATGCGGATATTATTTACACGTCTTATTTCTACAATGTTCAAATATCTTTTTTCAGGGCCTTATCGATTTCATTTTACATTCAACTGCAATGAAACATTTTTATCGATCTCCTAAACGGCATTTTTGTTCCTATTCGAGTCAAATGAAACAGACGTATTCCAAGCATTCCTCTGTACTGCTGCCAATTGTCGCCCCCCTTACTCAGGGGAGAACAACGCCATCTTAACGGCTAAAAGATTAAAAGGGGAGTAACTGTGGTGAACGTAGAGGGCAATAGTATCAATAAAATAATACGGCCAGCCAGTGTGTACTTTTATTAGATCTGTTTCATGCAACGTTTTCACTGGTTCTCGTACACATTTTTCTTTTTCTTTTTTTTAAATAACTAAAACAACTTTCATAGATGCTTGAGCGCGTACATTATTTGTAAAAATTCTTTGGTTTTAAAGTTGAAAATTAGCATGTTTGTCTGTTTGGTTTGTTTGTTTGTCTGTTTGTTTGTTTGTCTGTTTGTTTGTCTGTTTGTTTGTCTGTTTGTTTGTCTGTTTGTTTGGTTTGTTTGTTTGTTTGAGTTCCAACCCCCCCCCCCTATTGTTGATTAAGTTCTCTTCTAATGCAAAACCTTATTACCAGCAAATAAATACAACAACGTAAAAGCCAATTGCACCAAATTAGAAACCCAACATTGTACGCCGGCCTTAACTAAGCCTGCACTTAACAGCCATGAAATGTTGGTTTTGGGGTCGTCCTTGTATTAAGATTAGCTGGGTCGGACAAGTGGAGTACATTATTGCATGGATACAGGTAGGCTACCTCGGTCGTCCTTGTATCGGGATTAGTTGGGTCGGACAAGTATAGAGCACATAGCGTGGATATAGATAGGCTACCTCGGTCGTCCTTGCGTCTGCATTAGTCGGGCCGAACAAGTAGAGTACACCGCATGGATATAGATAGGCCAACCTCCAGGCATGTCAACACCCTCGACCTTCTGCACTCACTTAACACGGTTTTAAAATGTGCAGGCCTAAGATAGATGAAATCGAAGGGAGGTCTTATTGAAATATCCCTTTCATTAGTATACCGTTTTAATTTGTATTAAGTTGTACAATTATAATAATGTTAAGTGTGAACAAAAACATGGTAAGATTGAGGTCCTGCACGTTGGTGGGGATGTCGTGAGCCTCAATCAAATGTTCAAGATTGGGCAATTATTTTTTTAGTTAAAATATTTAATAATATAAGTGATTGTAATTTTTTAAAAATTAATGCCTTTTTGTGTGTGTGTTTAATTTAAACTTCACGAGAAACTATCTATTTTTTGTAATAACCGTCTTGATAGTTAATACTTGAGGGGAGTGACACCCATGAATAAGGTAGCCAGTAGGCTGTTGTTGGGATGTATGGTAAAAGTGCGTGGTTTTCCTAATCCTTTAATGTTCTTATCAGAAAAGTGGATAAGCCCAAACACAATAGGGAAAGGATCAAGGTTGTTATTTTCCCCCCGCAGTTAACCGAGAAAAAACGTACACTAGACATACGTACTACTTTGACAAGAACTATTTAAAGACATGCACCTACGTCACGTGCGTCTTTAAATGAGGTGGTTTACAATCATGGCATTCCCCCAACCCCCCCCCCCCCTTTTTTTTCCACTTTGATGGCTGACATTTTAATATCAGGATTTCGAATTGGATCGATATCGTCTGTGATAGTTCGATCTGATCAAAACGTAAGTGCTACGCTAATGGAATCTCCCGTGTTGAAGTACGGCCATTAAGAAAAGAGTCAAGGCTGGTTGTAAGTCGTTGTAACTTGTATTGTATTGTTCTTATCAATAATTTTGATGTTATTTTTTTTTGTTTCTGGATTTAGCAATACATTTTTTTTTTAATTACAAAAAATTAACTGCAAATCTTGAATGGGAAATAAAGGCGATGGAGAGGAGATGCTTCAGAAGCATTTTTGGCATCTGCTATAGGGACAATATCTCCAATGATACAGTGAAAGAAAGAGTTCGCCAGGCAATTGGGGAGTACGATGACCTACTGGTGACTGTGAAAAAACGCAAACTACAATGGTACGGCCACGTAACAAGGAAACAAGGGCTTGCCAAAGAAATATTGCAGGGCACCACAAGAGGAGGGAGAAGAAGAGGAAGACAAAGGAAAAGATGGGAGGATAACATCAAAGAGTGGACAGGGCTAACACTGGGCGATGCTGTGCGTAGTGCAGAACACAGAGACGAATGGAGGAGGATGGTTCACATGTCATCTGTGGCGCCCCAACGGTCCAATGACTAAGGGACGTGATGATAATGATGATGATGAAATATAACTTTCAAAATTGTAAAATTATGTATGTATCTTATTTGATGGGGGGGGGGGGGGGCGGGGGTCTTAACACTTTAAAAAACTTAAAATGAATTAACAGAAAAATTATTATCAAAATTATTTTTACAATTTTTTTTTTCAATTGTGTAATGAAAACAAAAATGAATCCAGATGAATCATAATGTGTTATATCAATCAAGCTAACTCAAGATGTTTAAAAAAATGGGTTTAATCTAATGATGAGTTCAGTATCATGCAAAATAAAATTTTCGACACCTGCGCTAAATAAGATGCTTAAAAATTCCGTAAGTACCTAGGTGCGTAATATTTTACTTTGTTTTAATGGTGAATTAATAATTCGTGTGGAATGGGGTTAGGTAGATTCGAATATTAATATACTTCAGGGGCGTGAAACAAAATTGTGGTGGCGTACCCGGGGGAGGTAGGGGTGGCACTAATTGGGATTCTTGAAATTTGCGTTACTTGAATGCATGTTGTTGTTTTGTTTTTTTTCAAGTAGATTTTTTTTTAGATGGGAAGTTCATGCAGTGTTGCGACATTTTATGGGTCTATATCTAGCATATATAAACATAAATAATTTATAAGAGGCTCAGATGAAACAATATCAAATTATTGCTAATATTTTTTTGTTGATATAGCTGATGATTCACCAGCAGCGTTGACATGGCCTTAAATAGCACCGACTTGATTTAAAGGATAATAAATGAAGGACTGCGTACAAGTAGTGTAAAAGGAAATAGTAGAGCAAGGTGTGGTGGAAACTGGAAATTGAAATACGGGACACTAAGGGAAGAACGTTTCGGTTAAGATATATAT
>CAXITT010000701.1:52649-79072 GCA_964033795.1 Lymnaea stagnalis | reverse complement strand
ATATATATATATATATATATAAGAAGCCCTGTATAATAATAAAAGTTTAATTTTATGATATAACGCGTCATTTATTATCGTTATTTTATTTTTAAAAAATTGTGTTTTTGTTTCTTGGCAGCACGAGATCCATTCGTAACACTGAAACTCAAGTACACAAGGAAATATATAATGCCATTCATTGGGATTAGTAATCACTTCTTTTTTTAAACAGTTCGATTACAAGTCATTAATTTAAAATAATACTGAAAACAATAATACTAAAATCCAATCAAAGGCAAAAGGTTTCTATGGTTCAAATGTGATACCAGAATAAGGCGTGTTCGATCTATCGATCCTCCACCCCCCCCCCCAAAACCAATAAATCATATTACAAGTTAAAGCTTAATGATCGCTGGACTTGAGCTCTGATATTGACCACTTCCGGCCGAGGACATTGGATGAAATGGTGTATCACGTGAACCGGTATTTAGTTTCAATGATTTTAAAGATTTCTGATAATCCAAGCTTATTTCCTGGATAAAGCCTGTTAAGTGGATTGCTGACTTTTTATAATGAACCCAACAATACGCGAAATGCTTTTAGCTTAAACTCACACACTAATTATTTTTCAACGTGCGCTCAATAAAAAAAAATAAATAATAATAATAATAATAAACGTATGATGTCATCACATCAGAAGCTGATTCAACCATCTAACTTGCTGCTCAATAAAAAATTAAAAAAGCCGACATTTTTTTTTGTTCAGCGCATGCGTGCCATAGATCTAGATCAGCGCGTCTCAACTTTTCCCAGGCCCAAACAAGGACTCACGGGCCCCAAGTGCACTCACTAAGTAAGGTTGTCTGGGTCACCTTTTGAAGGACTAAGCTCCATTTAGCTTTCATGCAGAAAAGCGTGGAAAAAAAAAAGTGGGCTATCAAATGTTGATCTCGGTCTTGCAAGGCATACGCATTTTATTAACTAAAATGAAAGTATATTATTGAAATCTGCACACGTTGTCGATGTATAGGAATCGATTTCCTCATTGGCTATCGATCTGTGGGATAGGTTTCGCGCGTAGAATTCTGCGTGTCGCCAGCAAGCACGTGCTTTGTTTAAAATTAATGAAACGGATTTCATTCACACGTCGGAAAATGTATTACAATGTATTTGAGTGCAATACTTGTTTTTAATACAATGGAAGCGTTGTTGTTGTACCCCCCCTCCCCGCATCTTTAAGACAAACATACAGGTGAAATGACCGTTGAACATTTTGTGTGGTGCTCCCTTCGGGGTGATGTAACAACCCAGACTCTGCTCTCATCCTATCAGTTAATCTCATTACGTTGAATGATCGGAACCTGACCATGACGTTAGAGATTAGTTGCTATAGGAATAAACAGACACTTCCAGTGGGACCCGCTTGCATTGTGAAAAATTCATGAATAAAATTTAGTTGTTATTTTTAAAACATTTTCACCATGAACTGTCCCAATAACGATTGATTGAAAATTTTATTTTAAAAGGTAAAGAAATGATTGTACGTATTACTGTTAGCTGCGCAAAAAAATACGTTGGCCGATTCTAGCAGTTTTTTTCTAGATATGTTCAAGATGTCTCAACCTCCCCCCCCCCTTTTCCCCAACCGCAATAATTGAATATGTTTGGTTTAAAAAATGTTTCGTTTTCACAAGACTATGCCCATGTTTTATGATCGCATCTACCGCACCAGGAATGGCATTAACTGAAGGCATATCTTGTGACGATTTACAGTAAAACATGACTTTATGATAGGAAAATTACTTGATATATTGAAAATAATGGACATACAAATGGTGTCTATAAATAGACACATGACGCCAAGCAATGAAGAAGAGTATGGGCATTCTGTAAGTAATTGTTGCACACCAAATATTGTGTTTTATTGTGCACGGCGGGTCTCGTGTCTTAAAAAAAAAAAGAAAAAAAATTTTTGTAGCTGTAACGTAAAGGTCTATGTTCCGTCTTTAATTTCAGTGCAATGTGTTTGTGTTTGACAGATAGAGGGAGAACATTGTGGATGAAGGTTGTACCACTGTCATCTAGTAATAGTGAGCTGCGTTGTGCATTTGTTTGATTCATTGTACATACATCCTGACAGATATGGCTCTGGAGTAGAGTTTACATTGCTAAAGGAAAAGGTACATGTGTTCAATTCGAGTTGATTACTATGATTTCCACGTAAGAAAGTGTAAAGAAATTGACTTTAAAAAAATAAAAAAATAAAAAAAACAACCAATCATTCGCGGATCGCGACAAAAATATCACCTGTCCTACCTGTGCGTAGATCCATGGCCTGACGGGTGACACTGAAGTGCAGGTGTTCTCTGATCGTCTTCATGGCGTCCCTCAGGTGTTCGAGCTGTGACTGTGTGTCGGAGGTGTGTGTTCTGTACACGGGGGAGATACTTCAGCGGTAAAACATTATTGAAGCTAGGGGCCCAGTTGCTTAGACATGTTATTCTTTTGATATTCAAAAAAATTGAATTTTACATTATTTATGACTAGAACACACCCGCCCAACATGGTGGCGGTGGTACGTGAACTTCCCATCTTCTAAGGTTACTTGACAAAACATGGACATGATT
Organism: Lymnaea stagnalis; assembly: GCA_964033795.1. Classification (NCBI taxonomy): domain Eukaryota; kingdom Metazoa; phylum Mollusca; class Gastropoda; family Lymnaeidae; genus Lymnaea; species Lymnaea stagnalis. Next base: position 76,463 of record CAXITT010000701.1, on the reverse strand, counting down.
AAAACAAAGTATGGGAAAACCTGATTGCAGTCTCTCCCACATATTACCGTTTGACAAAACATCCATTCAAGTAACGCACTTTATACGAATCTCAAGTAGTGATTATAATTTCTGGGAATTTTGTTTTGCGGGCCTAGTGAACACATGGCTACAGAAATGCATACACTTCTAGAGAGCTGTTATGTGTGATTTTAGGGTCTTGTATTTCAGTTAAAATTTCAAAGTTGGCTGCGTGCAGTTAAGATCAGAACTAGCAGCAGTAGGGACAACAATAACTTAAACATGATAAGAACAATAAAAATTGGTATAACTTCAGCTATAAAATTTTACAAGAGCTATAGCCTCTATAGCTAAAGTGTTTATACAGTTTTATTTCTTGTCGAATTTTCAGTTGTCCTGTCGGCTGCGGAAGGCTCTTTGCCGAAACGTCCTTCTCTCATTGTCCTGTCTTTCGATTCGAGCTTCCACATACCCTGTTCTACTTCTTCTTTCACACAACTTTATCACAGTCCTTCATTTATTAGTCTCATTAGAAGTAATTAACTTTTAAATCGTAGAAAGTCACCTTGGTCACCTTGGTTTCATTACACGTGTATCACGGTGCTTACATACCTGTAGTCGTTGACTGACTTGGTGACCATCTGGACGACAGAGACCAGCTCCCCCACCGGGTATTCCCCGTCCACCTGGCTGTAGCGTGGGTCGTCCAGCGTCTTGATGAACTCAGACATGTTGGTGTTGAACTCTCGCACATTAAAGTTTGCTGGCGTCACGTTGCTAGGTAACCACACAAAAAATGGCAGAAACATAAGTCTCACAAATTCTTCAACGATGGAAAATACTTCTTTAACTTTGAAATGGTTATTTAAAATGATTTCAAAATTAGTTCTTTAAAAAAACCTATTAAAAAAAAAGTCTTATATTTCTTGGCTTTACTTTAAATAGAAACTTGAACAATTTTTAAAGCAGTTCATGAAATGGCATACAGTTTATTATCACAACACATTTGGAAATCTCTCAGAGACTTACAAAGCTTAGACAAGACATACGCTTTCCTCATTGGTCGTATCACCGTGTGGTTGGTTTAACATGATATACAAAGTTAAAAAGCAATTTAAGTACCAATCACAGATTAAGTTCATGGAAATAACTATAAATACTAGAACACAAACTTGATGTAAGTTCACAAATATTTATTAAATTTAATATTAAAACACTCAATATCGCCTCGAATCCGAATTAAGTTACTAAATTTAAACATTGACGTCGCTCGGTGGGGGAAGGGTGGGGGGGGGGAACACAACATAATCCGAAAGAGCAGTGGTTTGTCCTATAGAACGCCAAATATATAAATACTAGATATTGCTCGGCAAAAATTGGCGACGGCAATGCGTAGAACTTCCCATCTCCTAAAGTTACTTGACAAAACATGAACTCAAGTAAAGCACATTTAGGAATCACAATGTTTGCTATACCCCTTCCCCCATCATGCACACTATATTATATTCGTATTCTAATGTCCCAACCACTTTTAAAACGATTATTTTTTTACACCATATTTAGATTGAAACGGCTTCATTTTCCGGAGAAAAAAATATATCACCCCCCGAACGCATTTTGCTTAGTTTTCAGGAATAGTATTTAGCACGCTATCCGGAAATGGAAGCAGTCACACCACAAGCAAAATATATATAAGAGATTGTATTAAAAAAAAAAAAAAATAATTCCTCTAAAGAATAAGCATTATCGAAACGGGCAATAATGACTCACGACTTCTTGAAGTCCCTTTTCTCTGATGGCTTTGTTTCATGTTCGTTGTCTTGATTGAAGTCTCTCCCGTTCACGTTTGCGTCAACGGCAATTTCATTTCTCGTCTTTTCCTTGGCCGGTTCGTCACGTGACTGGTCGCCAGCACTGTCATTGCTGGCTACGGACGTACGATCGTCTTCCGGTTTGGAGATCACTGTAGCATGACGCATGGTGGATTGGATGTGTGAAATAATTGAGAGCCGTGGGAAAATATCAGGTGACATGGAGTATCAAGATAACATTGCATGCAACGAATTATCAAGAAAATATATGAAACGGATTATAAAAAAAAAATATGTTGTATGGAACGGATTATATATAAATTATTGCATGAGACGGATTATCAAGAAAATTTATACGAAACAGATTATCAACAAGATATTGTATGAAATTGATTACCAAGATATTATTGTAGGAAATGGATTATCAAGAAAATTTTGTATGACCTAAATACGATTTTGTAAAAAAAACAAATAAAAGAAAAATAAAAAAATTAACAAAAAACAACAAAAAAAACTGCAAACCGCTTTTCGGAAAAGTAATGATTGTCATTTATGATCAAAGACAAAAATGTAAGCACAAAAAAAAAGAACGGAAAGAAACGCTTTTCGGAAAAGTAATGATTGTCATTTATGATCAAAGACAAAAATGTAAGCACAAAAAAAAGAACGGAAAGAAACGCTTTTCGGAAAAGTAATGATTGTCATTTATGATCAAAGACAAAAATGTAAGCACAAAAAAAAAAGAACGGAAAGAAAGAAAAGCCAATACAACCAACAAAAAAAAAAAGTTTATATTATTATGTTATCCAAACGTGTTTAATTTGTGAATTTCATGAAGGCAGTGACGTATGACGACGATTCGAACCCCCCCCCCCGGGCGGCACTTCTTTCTTTGTATTGAGGGGCGACATTTTTGGCCACTTCCAGAGGTTAATTTTTTTAGTGGAGGTTTGGGTGGTAAAATATTTGGTCGCCCAGGGTAACGCTTAACCTAGCCTAGCCCACGCCTCTGGCTGGAGAAACTTTTACTTGTTTGTGACAAAATGGAATTGTTTTGTGCTTGTATAAATTATGCGAAAGGTTTTATTATTTTTATTTTAAAGTGTGTGTGTATGTGCTGTGAATCTTGTATTAAAAACCTCATTTATAATATTATGTATGTACCTCTCTTGTCTTTTGGTTTAGTTTTCTTAGTTTGGGCTTTCCCCGCCTTTTTATTAGAGGATGAACTATCAACATCCGGGGGAGATTTGTGTCCATGGCCGTGGTTGGTCGAGCCCCCGTGACCTTTGGTTTCACTGGGCATGTTTAGGTCACTGTCAGAAAAAGAACATGGGGAAATTAAAAAACAGCATTAAAACTTTTTTTTTTAAATGAAACAATATACATTTGAATTATGTGTGTTAAATATAAAATGCTTTAATTGAAGTGTTTTATGGACGTTAACTTTGTCTTCATCTCTCGATATCTACTTTTTGCATATGGACATATAATTTAAATGCTTCAAGTATATGTTTCAAGTCTATGCTTCAAGTCTATGCTTCAAGTCTATGCTTCAAGTCTATGCTTCAAGTCTATGCTTCAAGTCTATGCTTCAAGTCTATGCTTCAAGTATATGCTTCAAGTCTATGCTTCAAGTATATACTTCATTCATGTCTATGCTTCAGGAAAGTATTTTTAGAAAAAAAACAACGTGGTATAAAAGTGAATATACCCGCCCATGCTCTGTTATATAATAACTGAATTAGCTTGTTAGTATTAGATGTACGAAGAGAGTTGCTGTGGCATAAGTAAAACGTCCTTCAAAAGTATCCACATATCCCACCAAAACACATATTGGTTTACCTCAGTATATTCCACCAAAACACACATTGGTATACCTCAGTGTATCCCACCAAACGACACATTGGTTTACCTCAGTATACCCCACCAAAACACATATTGGTTTACCTCAGTATATCCCACCAAAACACATATTTTTACACCATAGTATACCCCACCAAAACACACATTGGTACACCACAGTATATCCCACCAAAACACATATTGGTACACCACAGTATATCGCACCAAAACACATATTGGTACACCACAGTATATCCCACCAAAACACACATTTTTACACCTCAGTATATCCCACCAAAACACACATCGGTACACCACAGCATATCCCACCAAAACACATATTGGTACACCACAGTATATCCCACCAAAACACATATTGGTACACCTCAGTATATCCCACCAAAACACACATTGGTACACCTCAGTATATCCCACCAAAACACATATCGGTATAGCCCACGTAGCGTATCGATATACCCACGTATCACGCGTCGATAGATTCCACCGAAAGATATCGACATATCAGCTCAGGGTTTTTGCCGCCCTTTCAAAAGTCACGTCAAAGGGTAAGCAGATACCGTCTCAATCAATACGGCCCGCCATTTATCAAGGACAAAGATCTTACGGTCGTGGCCATGTTAGAAAATGAAAGTCACTTGTCCCCACGGCGCTCCCCCCAACCCCCCCCCCCCACACCAAACCACCTCTCATTACGGTTCAGTCAAGCCAGCGAGTTGCGTCCATACAACCCCAGGCATGTATTGGACATGTTGGTACTGTTGGTACCTAGACAACGAGGTCAAGCTGACTGGACCCTAGAGTCGGGTGGGGGGGGGGGGGGGGGAGGGGGGGAGAAACAACGACGACAGAACAACTCCGAAACAAGTAGCAGAATTAGCTTAATAAATATAAATTATATTTATATTCTGCAATTTAGCGCAGTTATCGACAATTTTATTTCGTGAAATCAGTGGCATCCTATTTCCTTCATCTTCCCTTTGAAATAACAGGAAAACTGATTTTTTGGGGGGGTTAAGGTTGAGAATTTGGTGGTGGGGGGGGGTGGTTCTAAAAATATGAAAGAAGGTAATATCATCGACAACAAGTCCAGTCTATGTGACAAGTTTTAGCTCGATAGGTTGAAGAGATTTGAGCCAGTTAGCACTCCCCCGGAGATTTCGCCACACTTCCGGACAGCTTTAAAGAAACACAAAAAGAAAAGCGAAGTTAATTTATAAAGGATTACAAAATGTGCCTTCAAATGTTCCCTTACACCAAGCATGGAAATCTAAAACGCCCATACAATCAGTTGAACATGCGCAACGCCCATATCAATACCACAGTTCCATACAAACAGCTCTAACACGTAAAAAAACAAGAAACATTGACACTATGCCTTATAGCCCTTCTATACGACCACCACTGCTTAAAATAGTTTAAATGAATGTCTGAAGGATTATTGATGATACTAAGTTGGTATGTAATGAAGGTCATGTAAAAATATGTATGAAGTTCCTTTTTGAATATATATATATATATATATATATATATATATATATATATATATATATATATTATAGTTTTTTGAGTATAAAATACATAACTCCTCACGGTTTTTTTTTATAGCTAAGATTCTATAATTTCCCACACATTTTTTGTATATATATATATATATATATATATATATATATATATATATATATATTATAGTTTGTTGAGTATAAAATGCATAACTCCTCAAGGTTTTTTTTTAAAGCTAAGATTCAATAATTTCCCACACATTAATTCCTTAAACTTTTTGAGAACCGCTGTCACACTTTGTTTTCATAGAGTCCTGCGCATTAGACTTGACAGAGGCTAAACTCTAATATGCCATTGGTGCCGAAAATACCCAGCCACTTCTTCATCACTTATTACTAATCTATTTCTTCTTTCTTGTGCCTAACTCATTTCGGTTTTGATTCCCATTAATCATCACACCAAAAACAAAAAAAAAAAAACATCTCCAATGCTTCAGAAGAATCTATGGAGTAGGATTTTTATCTAGACTTTCAAATAATAGTCAGACAAATTATTTAAAAAAAACAAACTCATTTTCAAAGTGTATTTATGTACATATGTGTCTGCGGATTTATTCATATCAAATAATTCTAAAAGGCTTGCACGACTGCCGAGGTAATTTAACATGACGAAGCGATTGGTAAATATTTTTATTTGTTTAAATAATCTCGGCTCCACACTGTTCCTTTGTGTGTGTACACACGCCACAAACGCTATTAAAATGCTGTCAAGTTCAACTCGACGCTCAAGAAATGTGTCTTGCAATGGAGCTAAGCGATCGTAGGAACACTTATAGAGATAAGAGCACGTTTTTATAACAACAAAAAAAAAAAAAACATTATTGATTGTCCCAAAGCGGATATATATTATATGTCCATATGTCAGTCTTATTATTAACCGCATTCTTGATGGGTCATGCCATAGGGTGGTGTAATGATGTCATTGACATGCTACTTGAGGGTGTGGGGGAAGACATTTTCAATGTGTACATTTTAAATTCTTAAAAATAAAATTGACTGTTGTCGAAATTTGTACACATTAAGAAATAAATTTCACTCATGTACTGTATGTATCAAATAGTAATATATAAAAAATTTAGAAGATTATATTCGCTCTTGGCATTTTAAAAATATGCCTAACATTCTAAACTGCTCTCAGAAGAAGATCAGAATAAAATACTTATCACAATGTCTAGAAAATATCCACAACACTATCGATCTAGATTAGAATGAAAATGAGTGAATTAGAAATATATTTTAATTTGTTATTTTGTTTTGATTGTTTACATTTATAAAACAAAAACAAAACAAAAAATAAATAAACACAAACAACAACTCCTTACCGTCACAATTTGAAAAGTAGATCCAATCGAACTTTAACTCTAGAACTAAAAATAAATCGGTATGTTTCTTTTACTCCACCATTCTCACCTGGCTAGTGGCACTACTGCCTGTCACCGTACCGCTGTAATATTCACGGCGTGAATGCCAGAATACGTGACGGCCTGGGCTGGACGTGTGGGATCCGAGAAGCGGTCTGAGATTCAATCTTACTAGGGTCGCGGGCCGCAAACACCAGCCGCTCGTAACTCATAAACAGACGACACGAGACATAACAGGGAACTTCGGAGCTGTTCACCGACCGCAAAAGAGCAGCGGTTCTCATAATTTTAGGACACAATTCGACCCCAAATTAAAAAATAAACATATGATCATTATAAATCATGTTAAATGAAGAAATTAAAAAAAAAAATAGAATAAAGATATAAAAAAATTAACCGTTAAGAGCATGGTGGCAACATCAGTCTAAAAAGAACGATTGCTCCAGTGGTCTTCTGAATGTATATGAATATGATAATTTAGCATCTGTATTTATCAAACATTGTGTCCATTTTACTTTTTTGAAAAAATGAAAGCGGCATGTAAAGAGAAATCATGAAATTACAGATTAAACATAGATTATATAGCTGTGCATTTTTTAGTAATCCAAAAAACAAATTATGTGATTCTTTCCTTTTCTTTAAAAAAAACTAACATTTTTTTTTATTGCATGCCACACAATTTTAAACCAATTAAATGATATTGTTCAATCAAATGTGACAATTATTTTATTTCACGTTGATTTCAACAAGATTTAATCTGAGAAATAAAGCGAACTTAAAACTATTTTATTCGCTGATTTAATCTTATTTTCAGTCCAGAGACTCAATTGTACATGATCCTTTAAAAAAAAAATCGTTTGTATGAGAATAAAAAAATATTTAAATGTAAAAAATATAAATAATATATTAAAAAAAGACATTTTCTTTGATAATTATTTCCAATGCAAGATACGTATGCCAGCAAGATTAAGCCCCTTAGATTATAGTCTTGTAGGAAACTGAAGTACGCTATTATTATTATTATTTAGATTGTGAGAAATCTGTTTTTTATAATATAAACTCTATCACCACTAAGCTCAGACTTGAAAATCCTCTATTGTTTTTATTTTAAACCGTACTTTTAGGTACAAATCAATACATTCTTTTCTTTTATTCATCTACACGGACACTCGCAGCTTATTTAAAACTTAAAACTGTTAGTGGGTACATATCAATATATTTGTTTTCTGGTATGTATCTAATGGGACACTCGCACCGTATTTAAAACTTAAAACTGTTAGTGGGTGCATATGAATATATTTGTTTTCTTGTATTTATCTAATGGGACACTCGCACCGTATTTAAAACTCCAGATTCTTATAGGGTACAAATCAATACATTCTTTTGTTTTATTTATCTAAAGGGACACTCGCACCGTATATAAAACTCAAGATTCTAATTACCTACAAATAATTTTTTACAAAATTATTTCATTTATCAAAAACAAAAATGCTCCGGTTTTAAAACTCCAGATTCTTCTTGGGAACAAATCAACACATTCTTTTCTTTTATTTAACCAAAGGCACACTCGCACCGTATTTAAAACTCAAGATTCTTATTGATCTTCTTCCTTTTCCCTCCCTATTATTTCTATAAGTTTTTCCTTCTGTGCCATTGAACTGATCAATGGCCTGTCACTGATAAGGCGGGCTGACAATTGATCTCAGACAGAATCAACAACCCGGCCCCAGAACCAAGCAGGACCGGCTACGCTCTTATCTTAACGTCTTGCTTCCAGTCCAACGGAGCCGAAGCCAATAATATTATTGCTCCGGGTCGCCGCGGGGTCGAATCGACGCGAAATCGGATCTGGTATTTAATATTTATTGGTGATGTTTTGTTGATTAGAAGTGACATGTTGACGTGCGACGTTATATTAGCATTTGTGACGTTATATTTACTGGTGGTGTTATATTGATTGGTGATGTTATAGTCATTGGTGATGTTATAGTTATTGGTGTTGTTATAGTTATTGGTGTTGTTATAGTTATTGGTGATGTTATAGTTATTGGTGATGTTACAGTTATTGGTGATGGTATAGTTAATGGTGATGTTATAGTTAATGGTGATGTTATAGTTATTGGCGATGTTACAGTTATTGGGGATGTTATAGTTAATGGTGATGTTATAGTTATTGGTGATGTTATAGTTATTGGTGATTTTAAAGTTATTGGTGATGTTATAGTTAATGGTGATGTTATAGTTAATGGTGATGTTATAGTTATTGGTGATATTACAGTTATTGGTGATGTTTTAGTTATTGGTGATGTTATAGTTATTGGTGATGTTATAGTTATTGGTGATGTTATAGTTATTGGTGATTTTATTTTTATTGGTGATGTTATAGTTATTGGTGATTTTATAGTTATTGGTGATGTTATAGTTATTAGTGATGTTAAAGTTATTTGCGATGTTATAGATATTGGTGATGTTATAGTTAATGGTGATGTTATAGTTAATGGTGATGTTATAGTTATTGGTGATATTACAGGTATTGGTGATGTTATAGTTATTTGTGATGTTATAGTTATTGGTGATGTTATAGTTATTGGTGATGTTATAGTTATTGACTGACTGTACTCTTTTGACTGGTGATCTTATCTTAATTAATGATATTTTATTGAATAATGGGGCTACATTGATTTGTGGTTATCTACTGATTGGTGATTTTTTTCATTATAAATTATTACTCATTTGTGTATATTATAGAGCATGATTTTTATCTTAAGTGGTTTTATACTGATCTGTGATTTTATATATATAGCAAATGATGCTACATTTATTAATAATGATATGTTTATTAGTTATGTTATATTTAATAGTGTTTTTATATTCGTTGTTGATTTTATATCAACTATTGATGTTATAGATATTGTTATGTTGAACGTGTTAACACCACTTTCCGGGTGCGTGCACTCTGGTTGACCCCACTTGAGACGACGTTCGCATTGGGCGTAGCACTATTTTTCCTTTCATCTAGCCGTTGTTTTCCACAACTATCAACTAAAAATAATTAAGATATTCTAATAGAATTTTGGGGAAATTTGGATAATTGACTAAAAAGATAAAAAAAATGTAGAAAACATTGGTTCTACCGACGTATAGTTTAAAAAAGGGGATTCAGAGATTCAGTGAGAGAGACGGAGATTGATATATATTTTTAACTTCACGAGACGTGTATTATTCTTTGCGTACTTATATGTGTTTATTCAAATTCATCATTCATCATTATTAATTGGCACATTGTACTAATTGTGTACAGGTAGGAGAGTTTTCCCATACTCTGTAAGTTGATGATTTGTAATTACATTTCTTTTCTTTTGTAATTGTATTATTACTAAATTAAATCTTACTAATTGTAATTGGTACTGTTTTTGCGTGTCGTAACTTTATTATTGTATTTCTCTATGGTATCGTCCTTTTTTGTGTGCACTGTGTGAACGAGCCATAACTTTAAAATAAGAGATTAATTTCTCACAATAGAAGCCAGTGCGTAACAATACAATAGCTGTGTTAAATGTACAGATACTCATTTATAGGTTTTGTTATATTTATAGTTGCATTACAGTGATGGTTGTGTTTTAGATTTCCTTATTTGATGGCTTTGCTTTAAACAATATACTTTACGTTTAGATCTCACACAAGGTAAAACCTGATCATAAGAAATTACTTCACACATAAAGGTCTTAGGTTATTGGGTCTAGTTTAGATAAACATAGTCCAATTTACATTTCTTTTTTTCTTTTTTTTTCGAATAGCTCTATTTTAGTCGCAAATGGTGGATTGGTACAGTGTAGAGAGACTTATAATCCTAGAAGAATAATCCCAGACCTTGTTGATTTCGACCTGCGAATTCAACACAATCGTCACATTGTGGCGGACGGATGCCAGCAAAAAATAATTTAAAAAATAAAGATGATTGGTTATGTTTCTCTTTGAGCGTAAAAAAAAAAAAAAAGCAAAATCTAATACTATTTAAACTGTTTATGTCAGAAATAGACTTATTATTATTATGTTTTTTTTTTAAAAAAGCTTTTGAAATGTGTAACTGAAATCGAAGTGATCAACATTGATGTGTAACATTGTAACATTGATGACAAGAATTCAAATTTCTAAAAACAAAAAACAAACAAAAATTAAACAAATTAATAAGGGAATTGTGCCAAACAAAAATAGTTCTATTTACCTATCTTCTATCTTTGGAAACGATGAATTGTGATTCATATGTCTCAAAAAACTAAAACAAAAAAATATTGGGGTCAATAAAAACTGAAATATGTTGTTTAAACTATAAAATAAGAAAATAATTCAAGTTTCTCAACTAATTCAGCTCATTACTAAAAAAAAAAAAAAACATCCATCATCAGTGTTGCCAAATGTACTTATTTTTTCTTACAGCTCTGACTAATTTTTAATCTATTTTCTCATTCATTTGAACAAAATTAGTTTAAATATCATTTCACCCCGTGATGCGCAAATGTCGCAACCTTAATGTGCACATTGTTGAACTGTGTTTGAAAGTGTATAGTTATAACTCTCTAGTCGCTTCGATTAGAAAGTGAAAGAAAAATACGTCCCTGTAACAGAATAGCGTTGTATTATGTCCATAAATGAAGGATTAACTCTAAACGGTGTAAGAACTTCTGAATGCATGGGAACAGGGGTAGGCAATCTCGACAACTCTTATGAAAGATCTGTATTACTTTATAACAAATATGAATTTCAAATTCCAAACTTTGAAACATGTAAAAAAAAATGAATAAAATATTTCATATCTCGCTAAGATCAGTTTTAATGATTTGATTGGGAAATAATTCCCCACTTTAAACCAAAGTTGTAACTATGGTAGAATGACCAGAAATGTAACTTTTTTTTAGTGAATAAAATAGCAGAACAAGGTTTTCAAAACAAAGATTACAAGAAAACCAAACTTTGGGAAATAACATTAATGGTGAATACTTAATTTCTTCTTATTTCTTCATTTGTGCTGTCTGCTGAGGAAGGTTCTTGGTCTAAACTTTCTTCTTTTATTGTCCCGCCTTTCTATTTCAAGCTTCCGCCCGCGTTCCTCTGCTATTTCACCCACACCGTTTGAACGCAACCCTTCATTTAACATCTTTAGTTTCTAGTGCTCAGGAGTTCTTTTGCTATCTAAGTGTAATACTCACGCTGATACCACTCCGATCGAGCGTCCCCCCAAAGTGACAAGTGGCGTCTCCCAAAGTGACTAGAGGCGTCCCTCAAAGTGACAAGAAGGGAAAAAAAGCACTATAGGCGGCGACAATCGGAATAAAATACACACCGCCAGGCAGACAAAATTCACCAATTCTCTGTTGTCTTGCATATAGTGAAGATATTCATGACGACAAGGCTGCCCCAAAAAAGTAAGACTCAAGACTTCTTTCACGGGCCCAAAATTTAAGACTAAAGACTTCAATCCTGAAGAGTTGTGCCGTTAGCTAAAAAGACACCTCATCTCAGATTGGGGGAGGGGAGGGGGGTCAAACGTTTTTTACCGCTCCCTTCCACGAAATAACTCTCCAGGTGGACGAAAATGTCTCCCCTAAATATAAAAGGAAAAGTTATGCCACCCCACTTCCGCATCCCCTTTCTACGCCTCTGATCACACGGTATAGAAATTTATAGTTCTTCTTCTTCTTCTATATCTTAAGGGCCCACGATCAATTTATTGATCATTTTGGCTCCTATGCATGTAGATGGGATTGGCAATGTTTCTGTTCCTGGTGTTAATGAGGAAATTTCACAGATTTCCAGTGCCACTTTGTGAGGGAATCATGCACTAGGGGTTTGAAGGCTTGAGGCAATAGACACAAATGTGTCTAGTGTTGTCGACTCAACCGTTCCTTTTGAAAGATTGTTCCAGTCCCTGATTGTCTTAGACAGGAATGAGCAGCTCCTATACTTGCTTCTTGCTGGTATGAGCCTGAATTGCCTGTCATGGCCTCGTCGCTGTCTATGGGGGAACAGTGGACCAGATCACTATTTATCTAGGAACAAACAGGGGCCCAGGACTGATCCCTGGGGGACCGCTGACTTCACATCGACAAAGGAGGAGCTTGTTCCGTCCACCAAGACAGAAGCAACATAATTTAAACTCATGAAAACAGACACAAATTCACATAAAAATAGTTACTCAAAATATGAGGAAGCCAGAATGGTACTAACATATTACGTCTGAAATTATTTTCCAACTACAAATAATACAAAGGGATCAAATTCAGGTAATTTAGATGTACAGTAGGAAAAAGTAATTATCTTTAAATGTAATTCCAATTAAGGATCAATAGCATAAAATCGAACGTTTCCTGAGAAGTAGAATGACATTTTTGTATTTATTTCATTACGAAGGTTAATAATGTGTTTCAAAATATGAACTTTATTTTATTTATATTGAAATAATATACTTGTAATCATAATATTTTGATACTTTATATTTTAAATAATATTTTGTAAAGTTTAATATAATTGACTCCAAAATAAATAAGGCAGTAGCCTATGCAAAAGAAAAGTAATAATGTTAATGCTAACAACACACCATATGATTTTCTTTTAATGTTAGTTTCATAAGACTTAATGTGCATGCCACGAAAAGAAATTTTACTCTAAATCATAAGTGATTTTTTTTTCACTTCAATTACATGGTGTTTAATAATATTATATTTTAATTATAATTAAGTAACTCATTTTTTACCCCTTTGAATTATTTAAAAAAACAGAAATTTTATTCAAAAATTTTTTTTTTTTTTTTTTTACATATTGTTGTATACTATTTTATTTGCTTCCCCCCCCCCCTCCCAGTGTTTTTTCGAGAAATCAAAAGATGCTGCCTCAAAGAATGCCGTCCTTAGCAGTCCTGTCCCAACTAGTCCTTCCTTATCTAAACATTCGTCAAATAACCAAGTGATTGAATTAGTTACAGGTAAGCATGACATGAAAAACGGCTCTTCTAAGATTTTAAGCGGCACTATAATTTTTTTTTACACAGAACAGAAGCTTGTGTTTAGATCAGGCTGAAAGAACGACTTGCTGTGAGAAGTCACGAATCGTTACGACACTTTTAAATTTACCTGTAGCTCAGTGGTTCTCGCCCTTCTTAATGCCGCGACCTTTTAATACACATTCTCATGTTGTGGTGACCCCAAACCTTAAAACTACTTCCGTTGTTACATCATAACTGTAGAGTATATAAATTTTCCGATGGTCGTATACGACCCCTATGAAAGGTTCGTTCAATCCCCAAAGGGGTCGCGACCCATAGGTTAAGAACCACTGATTTAGCTGAATGCAATTATTTAATTCTATATTTAAATTGCATTATTCGGGTTAAAAAAATGAGATCTGTTTACGGAAATATGTGTCTGTTAACAGTTTATGATTTTAAAATTGTCTGAGAAATATTTATCATTTTTTAAAATTTATTTTTTTCATTTTTTAACTTCAAATTGTATTAGATCCACGCGTTGAGAAAAGGAGGGAAAAAAAAGAAAATATATAACTTAAGTTTGTTTAAAAAATTGTATTATCTAAAACAAAAATTTAGAATCGTTGAGCGATTTTCTTGCCTCATTAGATAAATCAATTTCATGAAAATAATGCTACATTCATTTTTCTAGCTTCAATCCCAGTTCAATTCGATGGATTTTAACGATTTTTTTAAATTATTATTTTTTATTTTTTTTTTATTGTAAATTTAGAGTCCTTTTCATTATATCAAAGAAACGCACCACCTTTCAGTAAACAAAAGATGAGAATAAAATAAAATATCATTAAAAGTTACTTGACAATGAGTTTCCTGGTAATACGCTAATGGTCCAACTTACTAACGACACATTCGGCTGTGTGAGTGTTACTTTTGAGTTAAATCAGTTTTTACTGTTGTTTGTTCGCTGATGAAGGCTTCTTGCCAACGCGTTTGTCTTTGTGTGTTGTTGTTTGTTTATTGTGTGTGTGTATGTTGTTTTTGTGTGTGTGTTTTTATTATTTTTTTTTTTTATTTTTCAAGTTTTCCCATATTTTCTTTCGATAATCTCCTTGTTTTTTATTTCTAGCCTGATTGCATTCTATCCCATTAATTAAACTTTTTTTTTTTTTTTTTTTTTTTCAACAGACAAAGTAAATTGGTTTAGAAAAAAAAAGAAAAAGCAAAAAAAAAAAAACAACAAAAAACAACAACATAGAATTGTTGAGAAGGGGAAAAAAAGGGTTTTAAAAAAATAATAAAGAATCGAAATTTCATTGCGTTGTGCTTCAAATGCATTTAAAAGTAAGATCTACTGCAAGTTATCAATTTTAATAAACCTACAGCCCCCAAAAATAAAATGATAAAAAAATAAATAGTCTAGATATTTCAAATAATATATTTATTTTTTTTTAAACTTAAAACATTCTGTCATTCATCAAGCCATTTTTAAATATGTTTGACATTCGTCTCAAACAAAGAAATAAATCTGGTAATCCCGTATTGTCACAATCTTTCCCTCAGATAAACTTAGCGGGCAAACCATCTCGGCAAGTCTGTGTGCACCCAATGGTCAGTCATCGAAACTTTCGATTGAACAACTCGGCGTAGCACAGGTATAAATTGGTGGGGCAGAAAACGTTAGCTGTCCATAAGTGAACAGTGGACTAGTTAGTGTTAGTAGATCAGATTGACCCAAACAGTGCTTCTCACAAAGGTGGCCCTTGGAACAATTCAAGTGACCAAGTCGCCCTGTCACCGATATTCATGGGCGCCCGCAGAAAACTTTCTAGGAGGGGGGGGGGGCAAAAAATCGATTAACTTTCCAGGGGGGGCGGCAAAAAATGTTTAGTAATGTTTTAATGTAGTTTTAATTTACTGTAGCGTATTTGTATGGTGAACGAACGGACAGGACAGCAGCTTAGTTACTTTCTCTTTATTTTCTCTTTACTTTAATACATTTTTTGTCTATTTTTGTCTAAAAATTTTGTATCCAATCAATCCAGGGGGGGGGAGGTGCTCCCCTTGCCCCCCCCCCTGCGGCCCCCCATCCCGATATTAGAACTCTACTAACAACCCAAAAAATTTACTATTATTCATTTTTTTTTTTTTGTCTATTTTTGTCTAAAAATTTTGCATCCAATCAATCCCGGGGGGGGGAGGTGCTCCCCTTGCCCCCCCCCCCCTGCGGACGCCCATACCGATATTAGAACTATACTAACAACCCAAAAAATTTACTATTATTCATTTTTGTTAGTGGCCCTCCTGCTGCATTCGTCTGTCGAATTGAAAATAAATTTGGGCAGGCTATATCCAAAAGTTTTTGTAAATTGAGACAAAATGTAATCAATTTCAATGTAGCCTACATTTTGGAAAGACATCAAATCAAATATAATTATGAATCTAATATATCGACGCCAGTGTTAAGGAATTGCGGCTTCCACCCTAGGGCTAGGGCGCCGCAGAGCACAGTTTGTGAACTAGTTTCATAGGGAACAAGTGGTCAAAAATAAACCGAACCTAAAAAGTTTTAAGAAAAGTTATATTTAATAATGTACATCCACGCTGTTCAGTGCTACACATCTCAGAGCTAACAATGAGTAAAATGGAGAGATCACCACCCCCTACCCCACCCCCTACATTATTATTTGATCTGTTTATTCACGTGACATATGCTTTGATCCTGCGCCGTAACCCTTGGCCTTGCGAACTTTGACCTAGGCCCTCTGTGGGATGTGTACTTAAAATAAACCGTAGGTCTAGGGTCAAGTTGGTCAACAAAAGAGTTACAAAATATTGATATCCTCAGCAGGCATCAAAGACTACGTTCTGTAGAATGTCTGTCGCCTTGTATGTGGATTTGTCGGTGCTTTCAAATCTTATTTTATAAGCGTGTGATTTATTATAATGAAAGGTGTAGGCCTAGTGTGTAATAAATCCCGAAATTATCTCTTTGAGTTTGAGTGACGATTGTCGCGAAGCGCTCTAGACTCTAGTTCATTCTAGAATTACTAGACAACGCTGTACGCTGTAAATGAGTAAATGTATAATCAGTGAAATATGTTTTTTCGAGGAAGGAACAATTTCCTGGAAATGACGAAACATTCAGATCGCAGTGACACACTACACAGTTGGGCCAGTAGTAACTTTTCCACCTATTTATTAATTTGTGATTACGAATAAGGTAACGGTTAATAATACGAACTACTAACACTAGTAAGTAACACAAGATATAATCTTATGTAGTATGTTACATTGCATTTGCATTGACAACCTCTTTTATCACTACGACTATTTACTATTATAAATTATTATATGACTATACTATTACTATTATTTATTAATTAATAACTATCAACTATTACTAGTCATGCATTCATGCTGCAGTGGCCTGCTAATATTTACAATACTACTAGTACAAACCTATTTGGACCAATTATTTTATACTAATATTATAGTTTATTGCATGAAATGGCCAGTCAATGGCAATTCAAATTGTGTTTCGGTTTTGAGAATGCTTAGACTTAGACTTAGTTTTAGCGGTGGGAGCACACTCACAGTGACTGACAGTGTGTATCCACTAGTGGTCTTCTATGAATGACTGTGTAGCATCTATTTTTGTGAAGTGAAATTTTTTTATTTTAATTATTTTTCCTTCAAATCAGTATCATTGGCCTAGCTAGGGTCAGTGCCACCTGGAGATGAGCAAAGATATTTGCCCCCCCCCTCCCCTTCAACGAAAAAAAGCTATGCAGTTGTCTGAAAATGCCACACTCTTCCACATGACATGTACAATATACTTTGTTTTTTAAAAAAAATCCACCGGGGATTCCACTGCTCATTATACCATGGTGCATCACTCTGCTCTATATTATAATAATAATATTTAATTTATATAATATTAGCCTATTAGCTGATAGCCTACTTTATTGAGATTTTTTTTGTTTTTTTAAAGTGATGCAGATACAAAAATGATTTGAGGGGCGAGAATAGACCTAATTATTAAGAAAATATTTGTAAGCCTCAGAAGTTTTTTATGACAGGCATACCTAAGTCTTAAACTTAAAGTAACGGATCCAACAGTCAGACATTTTTACAATATCTCACAATTTCCCCGTTATCTTCTGCGCCAATTTAAAATTAATTTTTCTTTTAAGTCTCCTGTTAGCCAGGCCAGACAGAATAGACTTAGTATTTTATTGTATGCATGATCCATTGTTTCTATATCATGTGTTCTAAATATTATTTAAAATAAGTTTGCTTTCATACCATTAGGGAAGCAGCACCAAAGACGAAATTTCAAATCTAGTGGCTGAATCATCTTCAGTTATTGCTGATCCATCCAATTGGGGGCAGATTAAGAAGTTGGCCACTTCCGGCAGCATTGTTAAAGTAGTCCAAGTATTGGGTAAGCTACGTAGTAGTACAGCAGCGCAGCCCCCTAGAGTTGTACAGCCCCCTGATCCACCACCCAAAGAAAAGAGTATGGACGAGGAGACTGTCAGGAGGAGACACAACGAAAGGTGTTTGGCTAATGCTGCTGTCGGGGACATGTTGGAGTTTCCACGTCGCTTTTATTCACATTGGGCCATTTATATAGGTGGGTACCGGGCTCTTATTTACTTAGTTGATTAATTGGCTGATTAAAATCATTAAGTAGTATGCTCTTTATTAGGGGTGTGCCGGACCCCGGTCCGGAATCCGGTTCCGCCGGATTTTGCACTATCCGGTGAAATCCGGTTCCGCCGGATTTACATGTATCCGGAACAACCGGATTCCGGAATATACCGGATTTCGGAATTTGCCAGATTTTGTGACTCACCGGATCATAATCTGAAATAAAAGTAATTCTCTTTCCCGAATTCCACACGATCACGATACATTAATCGATTGTTTCGAGCGTTGAGCTTGTTTAATGTTTAATATTCCGTACATACCAGAGGCTAGAGTCAGCACCGCTAATAGTGGCCAATAGTGTAGGGACTTTGATAAGAAAATTTAAACTTTTTGTAAAAATAAACCAATGGCATAGTTGAAAAGATGTAATTTTTTAAAGAATTATAACACCAAAATCATATTTTTAGCTGTTGTAGTTTTAAAGTTATGAATTTTTAAAGTACGACTTGGTTTGTCATTTTTTAACATGGACTGCATCTCCACATTCTGTGATCTCATTCCACCAATCCCGTCATGCGCAATGACTATATAGTTTATATAAGGCAACGCATTCCCTGCCTTATCACTAAAATACTGTTTAGACTTAGTTTAAACTTTCAACTTTGGCACATGAATAATTAATTAAAGCTTTCCCTGACCAATGGTTTAATAGTTTTTGCACACGGCAAACTCTTATGAATGAAACTCTGAGGTAGTACTACGATACAGTTATGCAAGTGGCTGTGAATGGTTGCCAATGACAACGTGTTGCACACGGTAAATTCTGATCATTTATAATATGGATTCTACCGGGTTGTTAAAGCTCAAATTAAAACATTCCAGTTTAAATGTCTTTAAATGCATTCTGAAACACAAGTTATCAATTATTTTGATGTAAATAGTGATAATATATTAATATTTCCTAAGTATCGTCAACTTCCGCCATTAAAAAGGGGGGCGTGGCCAACCCCATGGCGAAATTAGGTTGAGCGAGCTGCATGACCTGCTGCGAACGCGTAGAAACATGGCGTCTCTCGTAAGACACTTATCCAAATGGAACGGAACTCAAATATATATCGAAAGTACTAATTTAATAATAAATAGACACACACATCGGAAAATTAAAAACTCGGATTTTTTGGCGCCGATTGCGAATTCCCATACACAAAAAGTAGTAGTCCACCTTGACTTACCGAAGTATCTACCAATAGTACCAAAATCCGGGAGAAACCGGAATCCGGATTATTCCGGAATCCGGATTATTCCGGAATCCGGATCCGGCGGATTTCGCATAAGAAAATCCGGATCCGGATCCGGTTGGAAAAAACGGATCCGGCACACCCCTACTCTTTATAGAGGTAAGTATGGGACAATTTATATGTAAGGAAGTTTTAGTAAGTGAAGTGGAATATTCTTTTATGTGACTCCTGGGCTGCACAGATTAGATTAGATGCATTTTCTATTTGTTTCTTCGTTTGTTTTTCAGAAGCGGGGGGACGGGGTGGGGGGTAATGAGGCACTGTGGCGGACGGGGGTAGGATTGGCACTCTGCTTCTTGACAACCACAAAGGCAGATATTTAAAGAAAAAAAAAGTTTTTAAATTGTTTGTTTTTTAAATTTTCTTTATGCCATGCGGATGGGTGTTGTACTAAAAAGGTAACATGAAACCTCTCATTCTTTTATCTTTTCTTCACAAAACTAAAATTCCAAAAGGCAACATGATAGTTTAAACTTTGAGCAACATAATTCTACACTTAAGAAGGCAAGGGTGATCAATATCCTGCTTCTGCTGTGAACTCATATCTACTTTATCATACTTTTGAACCACTATGGCATGCTGTCGGGCGGTTCTAGCTCTGGTAGTCTAGGGTAACATTCAGCAAACACATCATTTTCTTAATCTGAAGATGACATTCAAAGTTTCATTATTAATTAAAATTCTTACTCTGTGATCGCAACTGGATCATCAGCAACCTGGGTGGATGGGACTTATTGACATTTGATGGCAACCCATCTAAGAGAAGGCCAACTCTGAAATAAAACCCCGGACATTGAGTCCTTTTAGATGGTATGGCATGGCACAATGAAAATTCTGACAACTCCTGCAACGTAGAATGCATAAAGAGTACTGTGAAACACATACACTCACTGCCGGTCATCTGCTGCATGCTGGTCTATTTCCAGTTGCCTCAAGCCTTCAAACCCCTAGTGCATAATTTCCTCATCACCACCAGTAACGGAAACATTGCAAATCCCATCTACATGCATAGGAGCCAAAATGATCAATAAATTGATCGTGGGCCCTTAAGATATAGAAGAAGAAGAAGAAGAAGTATATATACAAGAGCAGTTTGTTAATACAAACAGCAGGGAGAGGACCACAGAGCTTAATAAAGTCTTACAGTTGGCCCCCCAAAAAAAATAATTAAAAACAACAAACAAAGGAAAAAAAACAAAAAGTTAAGACACTGCAATAAATCACAATAAGTATGTGACTTCAAAGGAAAGAATATTTTTTTATTTAGTCTGCAACCTTTCCATGGGGGTGTTTCCTATCTGAACAGTTTTTTTAAAATCAGAAACGACCCCTCCCCCCAAAATCCCCGGTACATCGAATAATTAATATCTACTGCATATAATTATTTCTGTTCATATAAATGTTTCCTGATAACATTTCCTTTACATATCTATGTATCATGTTATCTTTCTGTTATGTGTGAATCATTTTACAACCATTCTGTCTCGTCATTAGGTGATACAGACATCATTCACCTATCTGGGGAAGACGGTGACATTGACCCCAAGAGGGCAAAAGTCAGGATCGATAATTTCTGGAAAGTAGTGGAGAACAGCCAAGCTAAAGTCAATAATTTCTTGGATCATGAACTTAAGTAAGAGTGATATTTAACTAAATCTTAAGTGATATTAATTTATTTATCATAAAAGTTTTGTTCCTAGGCTCTGTCCTGCAATGTTGCTTCTTTTCAATAAGACAAATATGTGACTTTCATCTGTCTTGCCTTGCGGTTGCAGATATGCCCCTTAGATGACCACTAAATTTGTAGATGACTTATCTTTCTCTTGGTTTGAAGCGCTACTTTTAATTGAGGTCAAAGTATTTTGGCTCATTACTGACACAGCCCCTCCCCCCACCACCCCATGCTAATTTGTTTGGTTGTCTACTGTCTCCAAAGCCATAGTTTAGCCTGGACCTATAAAAGGACCCCCAAAGACCATTTTAATCTTTCCATGTTGTTAGATTATCATCATCATCATAAATGAGGCTAAATGAATAGTGGAACAAGATGTTAGGGACAGCATCTCCCACATCCTTCCTTTCAGACCAAACCATGGTTTTTCATCTCCATGGGCTTGCCCCACATCCTTCCATTCAGACCAAACCATGGTTTTTCATCTCCACGGGCTTGCCCCACATCCTTCCATTCAGACAAAACCATGGCTTTTTATCTCCATGGGCTTGCCCCACATCCTTCCATTCAGACCAAACCATGGTTTTTCATCTCCATGGGCTTGCCCCGCATCCTTCCATTCAGACCAAACTATGGCGTTTTATCTCCATGGGCTTGCCCCACATCCTTCCATTCAGACCAAACCATGGTTTTTCATCTCCATGGGCTTGCCCCACATCCTTCCATTCAGACCAAACCATGGTTTTTCATCTCCATGGGCTTGCCCCACACCCTTCCATTCAGACCAAACCATGGCTTTTCATCTCCGTGGGCTTGGCCCCAAACTTATGTTAAATGCACCTTGACAACAGTGCTGAAGCAAGTGAAAGCATCCTCTCTAAGATTATTTTCTGCTTCCATTTAAAGGCCCTTACATTTTCTTAATTCAATTTTTTTTTTCTTTTAAATAATACCAAAATTATTGTCATCCCAAACAGGCCCCTGGCCCCTGTGGACATACTTAAAAATGCCAGGAAAAAGCTTGGAGCTGGAGGATACGACCTGCTGTTTTCGAACTGTGAGCACTTTGCTACCTGGTGCAGGTATGGCAAGGCAAGGAGTGGACAGGTAAACGATATCACTGCACTTTCTATTTCACCTGTTTGGGTAAAACACGAGTTTATTTATTTAATTTCTGGCGTCTTATCTTATCAGAGGTTTTTTTTGAATTTCCAGGAAGACTCAGGGATGCAACTTTTTAAAAAAAATTGCTTAAAATACAGCTATATAAACATATATGTGTGTCTAGTGCCAGTGTAATTAAATAACTATTTTCTCTATGTAAAACCCATTTCAATAAATTCTAGGAAACGGTCCACACAAAAAAAGTTATCATTAATATATATCAAGACAAAAATTGTGACAAAATGTAGCAGGGAGATGATGTGGGGGGGGGGGGGCGAGCGGCAAGGGCCCCAGTATAATTTAAATATGAATAAACTTAATGAAAGATGTTAAGAAATTTAAATTAATGTAATATATATATGTGCTTTAATGCATATGTAAAAGCTATATGTCACATATGGCTTTTTTTTTGTACTACAATTGCCAAGAGTCACGCTTTACTTTATAAGTCACTGTTCATTTTAAAATATCACTTGAAAATGACCTATTGAAATTTATAAAGTTGAACTAACTTTCTTAGGGTTAAAATATTAATTAAAGATAACAAGAAAGTCAATTTTTGAAACTTTAAAAAAAAAATACAATTATTTTTAACCGTAAGAAAGACAATTCCGGTTAAGGGCTTATTCTCTCGATTAAATCCCCTTACAACAGAGCATCAACTTTTGACTGGAGGGTTTCATCTGCATTGTATTTGTGTTTCAGGTGGACAGGCTCTCAGAGGCCGTGCAGGACATAGGTAGTCGAATTAAAGACAAGCTGACGGAGACCATTGAAAAATCACCAGATGAGAGGGTAATCACCAGCAATTTAAGACAGTGATGTTGAGCTTGAAGTTGGCAGAGTTGTGTTTTTTTATATGACATTTTCTGAAACATTGTGCACACATGGAGAAAAAAAATAAGGGAACGTTTTATTTTATTTGATATACGTGTGACGCTCATTACTTTGAACATTTATAATCTAAGTCTTATTTTGAAAATAATTTCGGAATTGATGTGTTTTAAGTTTTATTGTAATAATTTAATGACATAATTTATTTGATATAAAAAGTACATGTATATAAAAAGTTTGTTAAAATATATGTATATTAAGTAAAAATTTCATTAATTCATCAGGGGCTTTTGAAATATAGACTAATATTTGTTTTCACGCACTTTAAACAATTTTTTAAAAAAGTAAAAAAAAAAAAAAAATTCAGCCTTGTTTATTTACTGTTTCAGGAAAGAAAAATTGCATCTGGTTTACTTACCTTAGGGGAATCCATTGCGTCTGCTTCAAAAGAGATGGCGAGTAAGCGATACGATGAACAGGTAAATGGAATCATACATTAAACTAGTAATAACCCGCCAAGTAATGGGGGCAAAATACATGCAGTTGCGATCTTCTTGAGAAAACATGCATGTGCTAACATGCAGAAGTTTTTTTTTTTTTTTTTTTTTTTTTTT